>JAVQJF010086985.1:0-54253 GCA_036023855.1 Gadopsis marmoratus
CCTTTTTCCCGGGGTGTTACTGTTTTTGTTGATATCTTTTTTTATTCTGTCTCTGTGTCTGTTTATTTTATATATATATATATATATATATATATATATATATATATCACACAGAAAAGACGAAAGAACAATATGAGTTCACGTAAAATACAGTGTTGTTGCTGTGGCATCTGCTGAGATATAAATTGGTATTAGTATGGGCCTTTCTGATATATTGTGTTGTCATTAACAATACCAACTTTTGGCAATTAAAATCCAATTCATCATTATGAGTAGGCGAGCATATTCATAACAAAAACCTTGGCAACGTGTTTCACTGTGTATATTGCATTTATCGGTTATTTTGACAAAATCAAAAGCTGTGCCAAGAAAGAGACAGAGACCTCGGGTAATGAGATCTCAGCGTCTAGGCCAACTGGCCTGTCCTTCACTTGAAAGGGTGTGTGACAGAGAGATAGAGAGAAACAGAGAACAACAGCTGTGTGTGTTTCAGATAACACATCTGCCCAATTGTCTGTATTAGAATGGGAAATGATCAATTTAAGCAAAGGTTTGCACAGAGGGGGGAAACCAGACCCAATCTTGGCTCAGATACAGATTGAGTCAATATGAAAATCAGTGAGCTGCTGGAATAAGGCTACCCTGTGAATATTTTTTCACCCAACTGAACAAAAAACATGCAGCAGCAGCGTTTTCTGAATATCTCAGGCCTTTTTTTCCACCAAGATTCAGCACATTCATACTTCAACCAAGGATGAGACTGGTGATGGCAAAGCCTTCAACACTTTTTAATAACAGACATAATAACTTTGTAAATAGTCGTGAATGTAAGACCATGAGAAATGCAACATTCCACCATTTCAAAACCAAGCACAATAAATTAAGTCATGGTTGGCCTGAAACAAACTTAATACATTTCAAATCCCTAAATTTTCACTGTGGAAACATCAGCATCTTTTCAAGGAAATGCAAAATTCCTCTGAAGAACAGAGATAGATTAGATTTAGCACCTTGACTTAATTCTTTTATGGTGGTTTACCCTCTTTAGGCCCAACTTCTTACTGAATGCCAGAGTATTCCCCCCAGAACCTCCACGTATCAAAAGAAACATCTAATTTCTAGGTGTGAAAGCCTGTGCAAAAAATGACTGAATTGCACTGTTTTTTAGAGACAAGTCTGAAATACAATCCAATTGCATATTGCATATCCAATTTAATATTTTTCTGTATAAACACAAAAATATTATATTGCATATTGCATATCCAATTTAATATTTTTCTGTATAAACACAAAAATATATTCAAAATCACATGACTGGTACCATCAACATGCACTGGGTCACGCTAATGAATCACACATCAATTAAGTGTCACAAAGGTTTTGAATTCAGCCATTATTAATTAAATGGAAATCAATTTGATTGACAAGCCAGTCTGCTGATGAAGAGAAAGCAAAGCAAAATGGTAGCTCAAGCTCATTCTTCCAAATCCAGTACATACAGGGCTCAAAACTATCAACCTCTAGACAAAAACATTTTGGAACTATAGTTCCCATAATGCTTTGGGAGATGTTAAAAGGAATTATAATATGGATACAGTGCATTACGCAGTGGTCAACGACTGTTATTTTAGCCTATAATTGTTTACATTTTTGTAAATTGGCACCACTGAAAGTGTGCCAAACTAGCTTGGAAGAACAGATAACTGTCATTGAAGTTCTTTGATTCTGCAGAAAACTTAGGTGATAATTCTGAGGCAGAGTGTAAGTCACACTGAATCTAAAAAAAAATATGTGCATCATATCTGTGCTTCAATGATTTGATCATTCTGAAAAGAAGAACGGCTATTTTTGATGCCAGCATGCCTACTACCTTAATTGCCTGCATTAGCTGTGTGTCACAGCCACTGCTGATGCTGCTGTCTGTGTTGATAAATCAGCAGGCCAAACTACAATAACTGACTTACGTGCACCTTACCTCTTCACCACATCCTATATCTTTGCCTGACATCTGTGTCCCCTCTAAAATCTATCTCATCGTGTACAACAGTCTCTTCTCTCTCATCACTTGTCCTTCCTCCAAAACACTTTCCATTCAAAGTATGTTTGACGTTAACTGAGCAACCTGGCAATCTCGTTACTCCATAGAGGAGCGGAAAGAGCCCGTGAAGACCTATAAATCCTCTCAGCTTATCAAACTGAAGGCAATTTCAGTGAGATGTTGTCAACATTAATTTGTTTCCTACTTCCCATCTTTTCACCTTGAATTATAAGTTATATTTCAGAAAATAGCTACTGTATCTGATTGTGAGTTGGTTTTTTTGAAAGTTTGGTTCATTATAGAATGTCCAAACTTTACACATATACATATTCAGCACCTGATGACCCAGAGATCCTGTGTGACTAATAAAATTATTATTATTAACTGTGCAATAACTGAAATATGAGCCAGAGTATGCAACAGTATTTGTGTGTGCTGCATATACTTTAATTGAATCTTATACATTAAGTAATAGTAATCTATGTATGCTACAAACATTGCATTAATGATCCAATTGTAATCCACTCCTTCCAATGAGAAATAATTTTCAAACAAAGGAAAAATCACATTATAAAGTCACACCTGCTTTAATATAGTCACAGGATCAAGAAATGATTCCATGGTTTTACAAATACCAAGGATTAAGCACATTTTACTCTCTGAAACCATCCTGTTGTGACAACCAAAGAGTTAACTTTTCCCCTTTTTGCATTGATACATCAATGTTCCACATTTCTTCCAATATTTGGCCACATGGGAGAATGGTTGAATGCTGATCTGAGGGAGTAGAGATGTGTTGTGTGGGATACTGAGTTGCACACTGTTCAGGGGTGTCCAATTGAAGTCCTACTTCAAACACCATGTTACCACATTATGTGGGAGTGTTTGTACATGTACTCCTCTGCATGTGGAGCTATTTATTTGTTTGCTACATTTTCTAGATCATTTCATCTGAAGGAATACAAGAATGCAAGCAAAACATTATTCAAAGTTGGGATTTGGTTGAGGGGAGGAAAGGTAGTAGTAGTGGGCAGTGGTAAACAGTCCTTGGCCTGACATTAACTAGAAGAAGAGCCTGCAATCAGCCCTAAGCCTCTGAGAAGAGAATGATGTTGTAGCTTCAAGAAGTTTGTGTAGGCCGTTTTACAATACACTAGGAGAAATCGAAAAGATAAAATGCACAAAACACTCAAATTGACTTGAAATTTGAACACAAAGTAATTTCAAATAAAGTTACTATGGCTGAATTAGCCTAAGATCTGCCTGCCTAGCATTGAATGTGTCACACAAACAGCAGGTAGTTGTTCCTTTATGTGCATAATATGTGATGTTAATACGATATGTAATCACATACTTTATGTGAAATGGAGCATAGTCCAGAGACATTAGCCAGTCTAGTCTATGGCACTTTATATTATTTAAACTCCCTCCTCGGCCTTTGTGGTGTTACAATTGAAAAACTGGATTGTTGAAAAAGTCGAGAATGACTCCATTCAGTGTCAATAGAGAGCCATGGCTTTTTGCCCGAGTCAACACTGTCCAAGTGTGGCATTTAGATATCCCGCGAGCATTCTCACCCATTCTGGCCATCTCACCACAGGCACCATTACTACCTAGCATGAGTTAAAACTACACTGACTGAACAGGACTATTTCCTTTCCTTCCTTTTGCTCCTTCACATTTTGACTGAAACATATTAAGAAACTAAGATGAAGGGTTCAGGGCATGATATCACTATAATCCCACTTAAATATCAAGAGCTGACTTGTAAGCTGTATATAAGGGCAGGGTGCTGTCTTGTCAGTCAAGGTGTAGTCACACATGATCTTGAATGGTTCCAACAATGTATAGAGTGCACAAAATTTAAGAGAGGCTTTCAGTGAAAAGAAACTAAAGGCCACAAAGATGCAATGCAATTTCTCATTTTGCCATGTGTTTCTACTCTCTATTAACTGCTGTACCTTTGTGTGCTAGACATAAACTACGCCACCTCATACGCCTTTGTTTTGTAAAGTAGTCAGTGCTGCATATATGACACCAACATACAAACGTAATATTCGTATGTGTAAGGAGTGGAGGAACCTTTATATAAGACTTGAAAGTCTTTCAGGTATGCCTCATTGCCGCAATAATGTCGAGACACATAGAAAGTGGTTTGAGCTCATCATGTTGAATTGTTCACGGGCAGTGAGAGTGTGCTGCATTTGTGTTGCGTTTCAAAAGAAAGGATGAATCAACAAAACAGCCACAACACGGCCGTGTGTGGGGAGAGGAGGTCTCACTGGACCAGCTGCTACCCTGACTTCATATAATGTCAGTGGGGCACACCCTGCCCGAGCGTGTCCCATGCTGCTGATCATGCTGCCTTCAGGTCCAGCCCCTGTAGGCAGGAACTCAGAGTAATAAATGGGGCAAGCTAAGCAGAAGGGACATCACAAAAACAGCAATCACACTTGAACCAAACTATCTGTGCATTTCACCCTCTGGCCAGTTAATAAACAGTATTCACAAAGACTATGTTACAAACTGCTGTACTTGTTTAATAGCTGGAACAGGATATAGGAGATGAAAACTAACATCAATACTTCACAAAGTAAACAGAGAACCCATAAAAAAATAAAAACAGGTTTTTGAGGAAATTGGATATTGGAATGAAATAAAAGAAGGCCACTATGGTAAATTCACTCCACATACCCAGTCGATGCCACTAAATTTCAGGCCTCTACCGCTTTCAGACCAATACGGGTAAAAAAAGTGCTTTGCTGGTAAAGTGCTACACACTGACTGCTGGTCTTTGGCAGGCAGACAAATCAACTCATTAACACATCTTATGATGTGCATCATCTATGCTTTTGTTTCACCAAGCCTGAGAAACTGTCCTTGCTACATTGCCAAAAGGAAACTTCAATCTTTGACGTATCCATTAAAATGCAGCGGTGAACCGCAGCCAATAAAAGGAGACAGAGGACAACAGCATGACCACCTAGCGGCATCATAAAGTTAGTGAGGGGAGCATAAATAATGGAACACTAATTTTCTCGAACCGCCTTGGTCTATCTGCTAGTGCTGTCTCTGTAGAACAGGTTTCTGCCGGGCAACATGGAAATCAGTTTGAAATATTGGTACAGACTCAGATGGAAAATGTATGAATGCCATGCCACTGACTATATAAATTAGGTGCATTGGAGCTGTAAAATTGTTCTGTCAGGAAGAAAGATAATAGTATAGAACCAACAGGTAAAGAAATGTGGGAACAGACTACAGTAATGGCAAAATGCAGGCTGGTTGCACCCCATGAGACATTCAGACTGATTATTTAAATTTTGTAAAGTCATAGATAGACTTCAATAGTGAGGCCAACAGGCAGTTTACTGTACCTTAGAAGTAAAGTATGGATATATACTATGAATTAAGCCCAGAATTTAAGCTTTAAATTAAAACAAGCCTAAAAGACTACCTCCACGGTAGCGACGCTGTGATACTGTAATTAGGCAATTAGGCCTGATAATGGTGCTAGATGAAGAATCAAAGGATTACCAAAGTCATTAGAATGAATCCAGAGTGGAAAATTAATGTTTGTGTCAAATTTCATGGCAATCTACACTGTAGGCACAAACAACTTCTGGTGGCGCTGGAAAAGCTAGGGGATCTTTAAAGTCATTAGGATTCATCATCTGGGAACCATGCATTTCTGAAAAGCATTGTGTGACAATCCACTTGCTAGATGTTGCGACACAGTATTTCACAGGATAAGTGAAAACTTTGGCCAGCTGGTGGCACTAGATGATGCATCATGGGAGCAGCAAAGTCAGTGGGATTCATCCTCAAGGAACCATGAATGTCTGTACAACATTTCAAATCAATCCATACGATAGTTGTTGGGACCAACCAACAGATCAGCAGTATCCTCCCTAAAATAACTAAACACTAGATCAATTTAAGCAAAGTCTGAGCATAATGTTGAAAATTGGGAATTAAAACAAGTGAGCACTTCTCGTCATTGGGTCTGCTGCAGTGCACTGGCTGCTAGGTTCCCAAAGTGCTAACCGAGGCATGACAGTGCTCTGTCAAACAGCACTCCTCCATCATTTCCCTCCACTATTCAACAGAACAGCAGAGTAAACAGACACGCTGCAGGGACCAGCACATTCCCACACAGCAGCCTCATCCAGCTCACCCCTCACACCCAGGATGCCCATCTGCGGCCCCAGCCATTCATCAAACCCTACATAAGTCCCAGGGAGCCACAACTTTAGTGAATCAGCATCAGTCCAAACTACAGCCTTAAAACCCTTAACAGAACAGTCAATCAAGTCATAATAGTAATATTCAATCCTAAACACCAGCCCAGTATTAGCTCAATGCCTCCATTTCCTGCTAACCATCACTGACCTCTCTCTTATGTGACTGGCAAAACACACAATCGTACATGCACAAAACGTACTGCCATCAAGCAACTATTACGATTAATAAATTGCAACTTAAGGTGGCAGTCGTCATGGAAGTACTTGTCTGTGCATGAGACATTTTTATCTGTGTGTAGGAACTCAAGACAGTTCCCCCACAGTGCCACTGTCACACTGATGGGGGAATAAGCCATGTCAGGGGAGCGAGAGAGACTCGTGGATAGTGCTGCACTGGTGAGACATACAGCCAGGATAAATCTGGCCCGCGTGAAAAAGAGACAGGGGTGCAATTACACAGAGACAGAGGGACACAAAGATGGCAGTTTGTTTGCAACCGCATGGACATTATTGCTCAGCAAACTGAGAATGGAATCTCTTTGGTACATGGAAAAGAAACTGCTCTCCCTTTTGTCCCGTTGTCTCTCACCATGTCCCCTCACTGTGCCACTCCACATGCTTCCACACTCTATTGTTATGGCCTCATTTCTTTCAGGACACCTCTTTCCTCCTATTAATGGCAACTCTTCTCTCCAGTCTTTCATACAGTTCTCCATATCTCAAGGTCAGTGGCAGCCTGCCTGGCTGAAACAGATGTCAAATGCTGATACACACATAGAGGACGAGAAAGTCAATCAATTTTGAAATTGGATTATATTGAACTTGCCCAATCAATTTCACGAATCTGAAGCTAATGGCCATGGGCAATGTTCATGAAACGTGTTAAATGATGGCAACTCCCTGGACGCCATCATTTAGATGCTCTGATATACCCCTTGGTGCAAAGTCCATCATGCAGGATTTTATTGGGTTTTCTTGAAAATCTCATCTGTTTTGAGTCAAAAAAAAGGTAGAGCAATGATTTTATGTGAGAAACTGAGCAAAAATACACAGAAGGAATGTAGGAATGCATGAATAGTCTAAATGCATTTATAAAAACAGATTCAAGGATAGTTAACAGTATTCCTTGCTTTAAGATTTTAATATAGCTTTAGCTTGACAGGTCTATTTCATATTTTAGTTTGTTTTTTAACTCCCTGATTTTTACAACAAAGGCTTAGCTTTGGCTAATAGCTTTGGCTATTACTCCTCTTTGTTATCTTAATTTTGCTCACGAGATTACTTGTAGAGATACAGTAACATGCCAATTCCTCCAAACCGCTCACGATCAGATTAAACAAGTCCATATTTTAACCGTATAACTTACCTTTTTGAAAGACCAAGCAACGGTAAACTTTAAGTTATTACCCAAAATGTCCATTTAGCTGTCCATAACCTCCTGTCTCAAAGTTTACGTCCTTGCTGTAGAAACACACGCATATAGTTTTATGATATGAATTGACGACTTTGGTTCACTTTTTTCCCCATTTACAAATAAGTGATTGTGATAATTGGATGGAACAGGGATATTTGTTTTAAAACCCGTCTGGTTGCCTGACAGATCGTGTTGCTCTCCTGGTGAGATTCCAAAAATAAATATTTGAATATTTATGCAATAATATTCTGCAATAATATTTGAAAGGTGACATGTTATCCTAACCAATAGAAATGACAGCCAAATCTACAAAAATCAGACCAACCTTTGTATCAAATTTAAACATTTTGCTCGCAATGTCTGAGGGTAGCGGTGCCTCATAGCTAAAGCTCATAGCCCTCTATTCTTTTGCTATATTATGAAAGTCACAATTTTTAGGCAGAACATATCTCAATTGGAAAAGAATTGGAAAAAGGCTAATTTGCAGTTAAGTTGACATCAACTTCCAGAACCTTTCTGCCACAAATGTACAATACATAAAGCCAGATTAGTGTTTAATGTATGCATCTCAATATATTTATGCATGTTAATTTAGCGATATAAAAAAACCACCATACGAACTCTCACCTGATCTCTTTATTTAATTATGAAAACAAAATGTAGTTTAGGCAATGTCCTTTTCGAATGGTGTAAAAGCGTGGTACTACATAAATGGAAAGACTCGATAAAGGATTAGAAATCCTCTCAGTGCTCTGAATTAATGGCAGGTCTTTGTGCCAATGTACTCCGTGGCAGTCAGAGTGCCAATTCCCTTTTGTTTAGATACTGAACACAAAAACAGCGGTGTGACAAATGTAATGGTCTTAATCCACGTCAGCTTTAGACTGTACACACAAAACCCTACAGATAGTGCTAAAAAGCCCTTTATAAAATATTATCAGCCAAGGTAGATTAAAATTACACAATTATTTTACTGGTGAATAGATTTACTGTTGATGACCTTGGGGGGTGATGTTCAGCTAAAACCTGTAGAAAGCTATCAACTGCTGAGAGCTCAAGGTGCTTATTTAGATGATGATGAGCAAGATCCGTAGTACGCTCAGAATGAAAGTGAAACTTTTAAACACTGCTTACCATACTGGAGAAACTTTTTGGGAACAAGTATTCTCTATAAATAGCACTGGAAATTGAAAACAGAACACTGCCTGTATGTGATTGCGTAGGACAAGAGCCAAAAATAAAGTGTCAGAGAGAGATGGAAAAAGGCAACAAGAGTCGGAAAGAGGGGCTACAAAGGCTAATGTATCAGAGAGATCTCTCTTGCCTTTGTTCACCTGACAAACCTTGCAGCTCAAGGACATTGCGTCTGTGTTGTTTGGCAGGAAACATACTGAAGGGAGTAAAAAAAATACTTTTAAGAGATGACTTGCGTCTCCAACCACTCAATTCTGAAATGAAAAAAAAAAAGAAATGGGCTCCAACACTAATCTGACTGTCACCATTCAGCATCTTAGATTGACTCATTTAGAACTGAAAAGGCTCCTGTCATCTATTATGTACAAAATGTGCATGGCTGATGGAGGCCATAGACATTTGGGAAATTACGGGGCATATATTTGTTGTCTCTCTCTGAACAGCAGCCTTTAAAAATACAAAACCAAACATTTGGACAAACAGGTGATGGCTCTGGATGAAATGTCAGAGGATCACCAAAATTATTACAATTTATCCAGAGGGGGACGTGAATGTGTGTACCAAACTTCATGATAATCCATCCAATATTTATTTAGGATTTTTCACTTAAAATCCACAACCTCATGGTGGTGCTAGATGAAAGGTCAGAGGCTCACCAAAGTCAGTAATCCTCTGGAGACCATGAATGTCTGCACAACATTTCATGGAAATCCATCCAATAGCTGTTTGACATTTCAGTCAGGACCAATGTGGTCGCCAACAGACTGACCGGCAGACAAACATTGCCCTCCATTGTGTCATGACATAGTGTGAGATAATGTTTATATATACTGTATATAAAGTTGTCCTATTAATGTAATACTATGTATAGTAAAGTTGGTTAGCACTGACAGCGAATGTGGTAATCTATTGCTACATCCATATACAGTATCAGTATGTTTTCTGCCAAACAACACAAATATAATGTCCTTGCCATATTGATGCATGAATCTAATCTGCTGAAACATGCACATTTGAGTAAAACTCAGTTGTGACTATTGTATTGCAAGGTCTTTGAATATGTACTTCTTAAAATATTTTTAAGAAAATGTCACAGCAGTTGTTATCAAATATGAGCTATAGTAGAGACCTGGAGAGTACATTTTTAATAATTACTACACCACTGATCTAATTTGGATATGAAAAAAGGAGATTGTGGCCAACGGATTATCAAATTTCTTTGATAAAGATGTTGACACTAATAAGCGCCTCTAGCAGAACGTTATTTATACTGTATGGAGTATCAAAAGAGAGCGGGCACACTTGAGAGTATGTGAAGCATCAAATCCCAGAGTTTAGCCTTGGTCTCAGAGCACTGCCTCCTGTCTCCCCGAGGATCCACTCCAGAGCTCCATCAGCATGCTAAGTGAGATCCTGTACAGCCAGAATAGAAACCACTAGAACACAGGCGACCTGAGTGTCCACTCCACTGTGAACAGCCAGCAACAGGGTTTAACTTCATACTCAACCACCAATACCTCAGGCAACAGACAATCAATTTAGGATTAAATTAAAACGAAGCTATTAAAACGATTAGCTACTACAGTCAACGTAAAGATACAAACCTGAGGTATACTGTACATACATAACCAAGGAGTTTGAGTTATAGATAGGAAATCCGCATTTAGAGATTCTAAGTAACTGATTATTACACTTGTATATATACACAAGCATTATTAATTTAAACAAATCATGTATGTTCTTTAAAAGAAAACATCTGTTTAATTCATACATCGCATATTTTCAATTCAGGGCTGCCTAGTTCAACCACAGTCTTTTTAGCGTCAGTAAGAAGGGAGTTCATGAATGCCATTTCCATGTTGTTCATGTATGCATCAAGGCATACATTGTATAAACAGTTTGTGAAGGTATGCAGCAGGATGGCAATTTACTACCCCGAAGTCATTAGAATTAATAAACTGTAGCGTGACAGGCTCATCAGTAACAGATGTGTATGGCTTTGTTGAATCTCTATCAATTGTACAGCCGTTGTTAGCTCCACGCAAAGGATTCACAACCTGAAATACAAAATGACAGGGAGACCTGCTCCACCTTTCTTGCCACACTCTAGATGTACCCTAAAGCCACCACTTCTCTCAATCACTAATCACAATCGCCTATTATCACTCCAATTAGTGCTCTGCTTACATCTCTTAAAAGGTGATGCCAACATCCAACCACCACCCACTCCACCATTGTCAGACTCCATCTAGAATCAGAGTGGCGATTAGCTTCGGGGGTAATGTTACTGACAATAATTAGACATTAGACCCATCCTCATGAGCAATCTAATTGACGTCTGCACCAAAAATCTCAATTCTAAAGTACATTCTATTACCTATTAATTTGACTCTCCTGATTGTAAAACAGATTCAGTGGTTAGCTGGGTGTCCAGGACAATCAGTTTAAAAGATGGATGGACTGAAAACCAAAAATGAGATCAGAAATCTCTCTCTCTCTGCATGCACTGTCTGCATTCAGATAACTACTCCAGAGCAGCACACAACTACTACTATTACTACTGTTGTAATCTGCTGGCTTCATGGCTTGTCCACTGTGAGCTATTAAACTGCTGCAGCATTCACCTCCAGGAGCTTCCCCCTCAGATCACTGCTGACCTGAGAAGCGATCAACCAACTCCTGATTAATGGGTCTCTAAGCCTCCTTGGAGGCAATCGCACTCAGAAGGCTGGGCCAAAGACTAACAAATGGGACATTCAGCAATCATCCTTTATTGTATCAACAACCCCAGTTATCGATTAATCCACATTAAAATTTTAGAGGAGAAACGGGCCTTATTTGTTGGTGTGTCACACGTCTTTATTGCACATCTAAAATTTCCTGCTTGTATATTTAGTAAAGGGTCCTTTTAATCCATTTTAGACAACTGGGCTCAGAGAGTGAAGATTTATAAAGGTATTACCCCAGGAGAATGGGGTAACACCAGGTTACCATGGCGATGTGCAGAGGCAAGCTGTGACTGATGACATTAAGAAATTGAACTTGCAGGTAAACAGCACAATACTTAAATTGATTTTGTGACTTAAAGCGGAGGTGGTAGGGCACAATTTTTTTTAAATCTCCAAGGAAGTGTTATGGGTCATTTGGGCTGAGAGGGAGTGAGATGCGCTGGTGCATCTCAGGGACAGAGCCAAAGATTGCCCTCATCAATCTAATGCCTCTCCTCCTGAGGTAATCATTTCCACAGAGTAACATGGCATCTCATTAGGCTGATTCGCTCTTAGTGTCAGTCAGCCTCAGACACCTTCACAACAAAAACTCTGGTGTGAAAGAACACACAATTAGATTATTAGACAACCTGATGGCACAGGCTCTCACACCTACACTACATTGGAATTATTGGTCAAGTGTGACTTTCTATTTTTCGAGGAGCATATCATGATAGTTTGACATGCTGAATACAATCCTTGTTATCAGTACACTGGATATCAAAGTTGGAGATTTATTTTTGAGAAACGTGGGTTGCAACTGATGATTATTCAAATTGATTATTTCTTAATTATAAAATAGTAATAGTAAAGTAATTGACTAATTGTTTCAGCTCATGATATATGCCACATAAAGTCACATCTAACAGAATCAGCAGTTCTCTTTTTTCTGACTTGCGGCTGAATGCATCATTGGGTTTTTAAAAGTCCAAAACCCCAACTGCCTCCTGAGCGAAATCTCCAGCCACAGGGTCTATACAGTAGATCTTAGAATAACCTTTAAACCACCCAAGAAGCAGCCTTAATGCCATATACAAAAATACACACACGCAAACACACACCAACAACCCCAGAGTCTCTGTTCTCAAAGAGGCTGTGAAAATGGGGGATTTGCAAAAGGCCATGCCAAGAGACAAAGTGAGAGCAGGCTGAAAATATAGGCCCTTTCATGGATGCCCCATTACATGCTTTGCATTGTGCCTGGAGCCTCAATCTATCCAGCTACAGAACTCTGCTTTCAGATGAACAAACTCTCACAAAACCCCTACCAAAATCATCTGCTTACAGTTTTTTTTTTGCAATTGCTAACACACTAAAATGACACATAATGCACAGTTACTGAATCTGACACTCAGAGAGCAAAACCTCAGCTCAAGTCTCCAAAACCTTAAACACATTTTTTGCTTTGCACCCAATTTGCAATTCAACATGGCACTTTTTGCAATACACTGCACTCCATAAGACACAGGAATCTGACATAAGGTTACTTTGTTTGGCATTTCAAAACACTGCCATTCAAAATGCCAAGCCCATGAACCAACTGGCCAAACACCTAATTGCTTAATTGTGAACTCGTCAATCAAAATGTAAGCACTATGAAAAGACCACAGGTCGGTACCTTTTTATAACAACAATGGAAGCCAATATAACAGCGAGAGTAAGAGTGAGAGGGGGGAGGGAGAGGTAAGTGTAGAGCTGGAGGGGGAGGACAAGGACAAAGAAAAGGACAAGGAAGAAGACAACTTTCTGATGAAATCCGGGCGACATCAGTTGACCATGTTATCAATCATGAGTTAACATTGAAAGAGACCGGACTGAGATTCCTGCCCAACTTTAGCCGATTCACTGTTGCCTTTGTTATCTGGGCATTTAGACTTGAGCACAGGTACGTAAGCAGGTTTTCATTCAGAATTCCGCAATCCACAAGTCATACTGTATACACCAGTTGTTGTGTGACACCTATTTACATCATGAAAGGCTGACGAATCACTAAGTGTTGATTTTTCTAAAAGAACTGAAAGACAAAGACGTAATGGTGGAAGGTTTCAAATATTCAATGAGGCACAGGAAGCAGCAATATTTGGTTCTCGGTCGCCATAGAAGGCTGACCACTGCTCCAGCTCCCCGCGGAAGAAGGATGGCCGTATGGGTCAAAAGCAGAGGATACATTTCAACGTGTGTATGTGTGTACCATGACCGAACGGTCCAATTATTATTATTATTATTATTATTATTATTATTATCTCCATCAAAAGTGCACATGAAGCAGCTTTACAGGGTGTCTTGAGAGAAATTCTGAAAGGATCAAACATCTGAGACATGAATATGTCTGAATATGTGGATGTAAGTACAAGACTACAGCACACTAACCACAGTACAGCATATCTTCACAGTGTACTGGACTACACAATATTGACTGATTTATTTGAATTTTCTTTTGTTTTCAGAGTACTGGAAATGGAAGCTAATGTGATCCCACATGAGTTTATTTTCATATTTCCATCACACATAATGGTGATCTCCACCGTCATGCCATCCTTGATCCACACAACACAGGCCACATAGGCACATTCTTGGACAGACTGCACAACAGTAAGATACTGGCGGAGCATATGGATGACGCAGAGCAGCACAGATATGTCGTAGTATGGGACAATGTCAGCGTCCGATTGGTTTGTTGACCACCCATAATTTGTTGTTCATTACCTTCCACCCTATTCTCAATTTCTCAATGCAATTGAAGAGTTATTTTCAGCATGTTGGTAGAAGGTGTATGACTGTCAACCCTATGTGCATATGCATCTTCTGCAGGCAATAGAAGAGGCATGGGATGATATTGATGTGGGTGCTGTACAGGGCTGGGCACGATACTCTGCGCATCTTCTCTCGATGTCTAGCCAAGGAAGATATCGCCTGTGATGTTGATGTTGTGCTGTGGCCAAACCCAGCTAGGAGATGAGATACAGTTAAAGTATTATTTTTTTCTGCATACAATAGAGAGCATGTTTTTGTTTACACAACTGTAATGTATAGTGTATGTGCTGTGCATATGTTAAAATGATTTGTGAAGAAAAATAAAAAAGGTTTTGTTTCAATCTCAGAATTCTTTACATGTAGAACTATTATCACAAAGCCCACCAAAGATGAAAATGCTTTTGATTGGGGTCAGCAGTGTGTAGTTGCTTGGACAAAAATCTGGCAAAAATTTGATTTTGATCAGCATTTATGCAGTTTTGAATGCAGTGCTTCATTTTGCAGGATATTTGAGGTATTTTGCACTTTGAGTGTGTGGTTTTGTGAATTGTGTTAAGTGTTTTGAGAAAATGAGCCCCCTTTTCAAAAATGTGCGATACAAATTGAAATATCTAGCATAATAGCATATCTACTTATCACCTCACACACAGGTGGGAAACCAGGATATCATAGAACAACACATCTCTGATTGTTACCAAACACACAGAGAGGCTGTTTAATAATCCTCTAGTATCAGATGAAGTCCAACATGTGGGATAGCACACTTTTCTTCTTATCCCCCTGGTTCTCCCACATCTCACCTCTCTTTCTCTCCCCAACTGAGCTTGAGGAGATAAATGAAATGAGGGCTGGCATGTTCCCTGGACATTTTAATTAGCTAGTCTTTAATTCAGCCTGACCCAACTTTGATCAGCCAGCGGGAGCTCTGATAAGGACCTGTCACTCACATGCAAACACCAGGATTATTCAACAGCAAATTGTCTCTTCGCCATTCGCAGATGCTCCCTACCTGCACTGCCATGGGAGAGCTGTTCACGGCTCAATGAAAACTAAAAGCCCAACGAGAATGGAAATATGGCGCGTGAGCTGTGCTCATTCATCCCAACTCTCCATTCACTACAGCATGGACTGTGACAGGGTTGAATACAAATGCACTCCTCGATTATTAAGAGTCGAGAGATTTCTGGGGGCAAAATTAATGTGCAACAGTATTAGCTCGCAGTTCCAAAGGCAAGCACTGTGTTTCATTTAGTCTTGAAATAACATGAGCCTTGGGCTTTTTGAGAGTCAGCTGAAAGCAAAAGCAACAATAAAACTACAGAAAACATATTGTAGGCACTGAAAAAGAGTGTAATGGTACATGTATTTGTCCCAAACTGTTTGGTACATGACATTTGGATCAGTACACGATTTTCTGTGGTTCAGTACACACTGTCGAATAAGATTAATACTTAATATAAAACTGTTGAATTTCCTGCAAAAACCTTCAACTGAAGTACTGACTGGATTTGATAATATTAGTCTTAATGGACAATTTTTTAAAATTTATTTCATATTTGAGAAGAGCAGTTTTAAGTCTTTTGTAATGATGAAGCATTACTGACATATTGACATTTCTTTACTTTTCAGTAGCTTAACTTTTAAAGTAAGAATTATGTCCAATGAGACATTGCTTAAAGATCACATATTACAAAATAAAATGACAAAAATGTGTTTCTCTTCTTTTCCGTCCTGTACCAGAAACGTACCAAACCGTGACCCCAAAAACTGAGGTGCAGCATGGATTTTTGTGCAGTTACACCCGTCGAGCAGAAAAAGGTGACTAGAAGGAGACGATTACACGATCCCTTCAATCATATCAGACTCACTCAGCATCACAAAATAGTAGATTTCAGATATTTCCTGTCTCATATTACACCAGACTCTGGGTCTTTGGGGAGCCTGTTCCCTAAAATACCACAAGAATCAGCTGAATAGCTATAGATCAGCTCTAGTTTTAACAACATGCTTCTCAGGCATACACAGACTGAGACAGAACCAAAGTCGCAAGACAAATCCTCTCGCTGCTCCGTGTGCACTAAGCTGTGCCCGACTACTCCGTGTGTGTGTGCTCCATTCCCCTTATGGCAAGGAGCACAGCCAACTGAAATCCCCTGTTTGCAGCTGTCTCATTAAACAGACTGTTTCAAATAGTACTTTTGCAAAAAAGTACTATTTAGGCAAATCATTATTTAACTATCTTGCAGTAATTTCCTAATCCTCCACCGCTCTGGTAATATGTTATGCTGCTGACAGTATTTTCAACTAACGGCAGCCATTTTCTGGCTAGTGTTAAATAGGCATTGTTGCTCCATACATACAAAGCATACTCAGCATATCCTTGGAACTTTTCAGACTAGATCTGAACTTGGGAAGTGTATCCAATTTTTGGATCCATTAATACCGCTAACCAGCCATAACCAGTCTATTATCAACAGAATCAAATTGAACACAAGAGGTTTAATTCAACTACACACAATACTGTCAGCACCACTGTCTTCATGCCACCAGACAGTCATAATCCAGCTCTGACCTCTTCTGCCCCATTATCATCAGATCCGCCAAGCAAAGTGGTCCCATCCATCAGCCAGCTTACCCAGCGACAGCAGCCAGTTTCTGTGTGACTGTGACTGGTGGCCCTTCCAATTTGTAAATGGGATTGGAGAGCGTCTACAAAAGGCTGAAACAATACCACCCCTCACCACACACCACTGGAGCCAGCTGTCGCATCTAGCCTCTCTACCCGCCGCTGTCCTTCATTCTCGCGCTGATCGTATCTGGAGACGCTGCGGTGACTTTGGCCACTGCGCTCACTCATCGAACGCCTTCTCTACCTCTCATACTGTGTCTAATATCTGAGGTGTCATGTCTCTCTCCCCGCCTCAGTTCCTCTTGCTGAATCCTCTGACAGTCTCCTCCTCTCTCTTTCTCTAAGCCCCCCTTCTCATTATTATCTCTTGTTCTCTACTGCTGTACCTCATAGCTACGGTCTCTAATTTTTCTCCCTCGCTTACTTTTACTTGAAACTCCTCCATCTCTCCCTGACCGCTCTGTTTCTGATCTCAGACACCTGTAGAGGATATTCATTGCCATTCAACAGGCAGTATGGTAGTTCACAATAAAGCAAGACATAGCCATTGCCTCAACTTACAGATATACGACCAAGCGAAAACCAACAAAACCAGTGACTTATGACAGTAGATTTGTGCCACGGAGTTTAACTGTGAATCTTTTATATACTTCCAAATCTAGGTAAGAGAAATTACAGTGCAAATTCAAACATAACAGTGGCGGAGAAGACCTTATGGTTATGTTTCATGGGTTTGGATTTTCCAATTATGCACTGCTGCGCCCTGATAAAGCCCAACAGCAGTTAATAATGCTGACAAAATCATTGCTCCATGTTCACAGGCTGCATAACAGGATATACAGTGTAACAGCCTAAGGTGAAGTGCTAAGAAAAATGCTGCTTGGTCCTTTGTAAAAAAAAAAGTGATGTTTGTGTGAATGAATGCCATGCAAAGCCTCCATCGTCTGCTGCGTTTGGTGTTTTTCCACCCCATCTTCTGCAGCAAAAGAGAAATAATTAAACGACATGCCAAACTAAAAACGAAATATCACATATTTTGGAACAAACTTTCTTAAATTGAAAAAATTAAGTACGAACTGATGTTGCAAATACAGTATTTGCAACATCCATTTGTACTTAATTCTCATTTACACACTGAAGTAGAGCATATCTCATTTACATAACAGATATCTATTGAAATACTTGCAGCTCTTTACATCTAACTGCTATAGTTACTCCTGAGTGATATTCACAGGCCAGATGCTGCCACTGATTGCGCGCTGAAAGGTGCCGCAAGCCACCCCAGCTCTCACCCATATGTTATTCAATTCTATTTAAGATGGTTCACTGTTAATTACAGTAAAGTTTATACACAGTAAACCAGGTAGTATCAACTACAGTATGTTTCAACAATATGATGCATTATGTGGTCATACATGCTGGATGAGAATGTTTCTGTCTGAAGGCCAAGGTAAGCAGTTCCTTCTTATGTACAGTATGTTCTACAACTTTTAAATGCAAATATACAGAGCTGTGCTGCTATTTCAGAGGTATTCTTAAATAATTTGTCATTCTGTTAATCTGTCCGTCACTATCTCTCAGTAGCAGTTATACTGTCTAATTCAGCCTGAACCCCCTTCATAAGCCATACTTCACCTTGTAAAAGTCTGCTTCCTAACTCTTTCTAAACCCTTAGAGCTCCTCTACGCTTTCTCCCCCATGTGTATTCGATGTGCTACATAGCCACGGCTTACTGCGTGTGAATCATGCATTATCCCTTGTCCTCTGCTCCTGCTCGTATGTCTTTTCTTTCCTCTAATTTCATTTTCAAGTTGAGCTGTCAGGCATGTGGAAGGACCTGTCTACCACATGGTGTGTGGAGCAATGAACAATATATATTCTGCCAGTTGGGCCACAATCACATGGCATCATCACAATTGACCACATAAATATTGAGACAACTATTTAAACAGCTCTGATCAAACACGAGTCAATCAAACAGAAGCAATGGACACAAAGAGGGAAAATATGTCCACATGAGAGCGATGCAGGCAGCTAGGCAAGACAGCAGTGCTCTAACACCAGAGTTTTAAATAACACAAACAGGGAGCTGTAGTTGAACGCTTTGTTATAAGCTCATAATGTCTGCTAAAAGGGACTAAGCATGGTAATAGCTTTGTCTGTATTATACTGTATACAAGTAATACTTATGTAGGAAAGAGAAATGCTCAAAACCCTGTGATCCATTTATAATTCCTCTTTTTACACTCTGACCCCCCTTCGCTTTATTTTCACTTCTACATAGTCTCCTCTCTTTGGGACTCTTTTGCTGCTGCATACCAACCCCTTTTACAACTCTCTCTCAACCACTCTTTTCTGAACGGAACATTTAAGCAGGAGAGCGCTGTACTTTTGTTTAAGAAAATGCATCTCTATATTGCACTGAGGAACAAAGGTATAATGCATATATTACACCTGATCTCTCAAGAGCAAACCTCCAGCTAACACCATTTCAGCTCTTTTGTCTTTTTTACCCACTCTGCTCTGACCTCATGGACAAACGGAAGAGGTACAGTCATTTTATGTCCAAGAAACCTGTAAAATGTTCTTCACAGAAGCAGAAAAGGGCAGTTCCATACTGGCCGTGTGCTTTAATCATACACTAAATGCTCACAGCCTGGTGCTCTGAGGATAAACATAAAAAATGGAGCACACACACTTACACTGTATCATGTACAAATCTATAGATTGAAGTCCTTACATATGAAAGCTTTTTCTAAATGATCACCCACCCACATTTGGATAAAATACCTCCTTTATTTTAAATGTCTACTCATAACCATGAATTTAAGATGCCACTGAGAGAAACCCCATCAACACCCCATTAGCAACCTTTAAAGAAAAATGAGCATTCAGTTTTAGCAACATACTGTAATTATTGCTTCTACTGAGTATTTCACAACAGTAACACATGACAACTGTAAGCTGTATTTGTAGTAATTTGACAGCGTAATAAAGCACAATATTTTAGCAATGGCAACTACAAAAATATCTAATCTTTATAAGTAATGTAGTCAATGATTTGGTCCTTTTTGTCTATTATTGAATTGTAAGAAAATTTATTTAAAAAACACTACTGAGTTTATTTCAACTGATTATTCAGAGATTATCTAACTAGATATTTGTAAATAAATCAAATTTAGAAAAAACAAAACTTGATTCTTAATATTTCTTGAAACAAGTTGATATGTATTGAACATGCGAAAAAAATTCCAGCCCACTTTCCCGTTTTTAGTCCTATGAAAATTACATTTTAAATCTCATACAATGACAAAATAACATGTTGCGTGAGTATAAAGAGTTTTTCAGTATTGTGTTTCTAGTATGTCTCTGGTATGCTGATGACCTAATGACTCACTCATGAAATTACGATTAACTGATTACATTTCAATCATTATTAATCAAAGGAAAATCAGTAGCATTATGTTTGAGTATTCGCTATCATTAAGAGTTCTTAGTTCAAAGAAGTTTCCAGATATTTCCCACATTGCCTCGCGTTTTTCTCTTTGAACAGTAATTAGCGGAGCAGCAGCACATATAAAGAAGCCAGATGGAATTCAAGCTGGATTGATGCTGTGGTCAGTTTAGTCATCCTAAACAAGTTCTTCTTTGGCCTCCAGTATACTGTCACTGTCCGCCAGAGTCCTTGTACCTGTCTGCCTCAGTAATCTGCCAGGGAGCAGACAAACATCAGTGGGCCTTATCTCTACTTCTCAGGAGCAGCCAGGAAAAAGGCAGGTGGCCCAGCGACAAGGCAGACGGGGGCAGACTGCAGGCAGACTTGTGAATTCAGTCAACACACAAATACAAACAGCTCATTAAACACAAGCATACACACGTATGTCAAACTAACACGCCAAAGCACATAAAACATATTAGTTAATAGGTAAAGAAGAATTTGCTATGGGCAGTGGCAAGAGCAGTAAATAAAGTGTAGCAAAGATAAGAGCATGACATACCAGAACCAGTGCAACATTTTCAGTAAGGCTGAGCAGAAGCATTTACCCAGTGGCAATATTGAATGCTGTGGTTGACGCACACTGAGGAGCTATAAAGCACCATCTGCACCACAGTGATATTGTTTGCATCTCATGCAAGATTGCACGTGTGTGCAATGAAATTCTCCTCAAACCACTTTCCCTGAGCCAAAGTTGGTAAAAAGTCAAATTCTGTCAGTATTTGATTTCACAGGGCACTGAGGCCTCAGAGAAATTCAATGTCTTTACAGCATACTGTGTGTTCTGGCATTTGTATTCACAGCATACTGGCGTCCGCCTGTGGGGGGATGTGGTGGCTTAAAAAATATGAAAAGCGTGTTATCCCGCATATGAATATGAATTGGGTTTTTCTGTCAGTGGCACACTTAAGAGTTTGTAATATGACATAGGCTAAATAAGTAGTACTACTTTCTGAGGAGCGTGCGCAAACATGTGTGCGTGATAAAGCTGTATTTTGTTACAGTAACTGAACAGTTTCTGGTGGAGACATGCTATCCATTATTCTTTGTATATACTGACCCTATGCATCCAGTGTAAGTCCAGCACTGGCACGTTCAATCTGTAAGCTTTCAAATCGATTTAATGTGGATTTAAAGGAGAATTTTGCACCGACGGAGGAAAAGAGAATTGACAGTGAAAATCTGTGCTCTGAGAAACTAGGATCTGTATGCTACCATGAGCTTCTAACACCCCGTTTGATTGTCTAAAAAAACATGCTGAGTTGATTGTTGATGGTTTGGGCAAATCCAGATCCTCTCAGTATTCACCTATAAGCCTCCTGTGACGCTTTCTGATTTTTGTCTTAACAGAACACAGCAGGTAGCAGCAGTTGGAGTCCCCTCCAGACGACAACGTATCCTGTCCTCCAAATAAACAGCACTGGCAAAAAACTCACTCAGTCATTTGCTATGGGGTTCAGTCTGGCACCTTTATCTAAAAATACACCATTTCTGCAGCTTTTGTGGGCTTGTTTTGTCAGAAACGAAACAAATACATGTCAGGGAGGTCACAGAGAAAGTAGAGAGAGGAAAAGAGGACATAAAGCCATTTCATGCTGACATGTAGTGGCTTGCATGCTTTCTGTCTGTTTTTCTGCTGTCAGAATGTAGGATAAAAGGTTATATTTATGTCAGCAGATTTGTTTTCTTGCAGACTGTATTCTGGATGAGATAGTCATAATTATGATAATACCAATAAACTTTATTACATTTTCGAGATGCTCCTCAGTTAATAACAACATGATTGAACAACTTCTGTAACTTTTCAAAATGAAAGGTCACTGTCAAATATTACACTTTGTTTTTGGGCTGCATGTTTGACATTTATAGACAGGGTGCCACGACATTTTTTGTAAAATTGTTTTGGGACCAGACATTTATTTCTGACAGACAATTGCCTTCTTCACTGGTTTTTAATAGACCATATCTAATGCTGTACTTCCTAGTCTGCTAAGAATTTAAGCATTTGCTGAATTTGTTGATGAAAAATGAGTCTGTCCACACCGTTGAGAAGACCCTTAAGTACTATGTAAGCTCTCCCTCTAACCTATAGTGCTAAAGAGGAGCTTTTTGCACAGGAGCTATGAAAGATGTGACACTCGCAAATGTTGTCACAAAAAAAAAAGAAAGAAAGAAAGAAATCCAGGATATGTTCTTCTTTAAATAGAAACTTAGCATGGAGAATGTCTTCTAGAAATTAGTCATCTTGCAATTTCTGGTTAGAAAATGAGAAAAGATAATTGAAGGTAAAATCTACCAGGCTGTTGAGACCACTCAAAGAGGGAAACCAGTAACAAGAAACAGACAAAATGCATTTTTTACAGATCCATTTTCCACAGATGGACTAAAACCTCTCAGCTGAAAAAAATCTCAATAAAATAATCCCCTTTCACGCACACAGGGCTGAATTATAGTCCAATAAGAAGCTTTTGTTGTTTCAAGAAAGTGCTGTAAAAACATTTTTTGGTGATTGAAAACAGTTCACTTTTCCTTTAACGCATTGCGGGGTTAACAAAAAAGAACAGAGATGGTGTCACTGTTGGGTTGCAGTGAGCTTTGTGTTTGTTTTAATGAATAGTTTTTCAAACTGGGGACATAGATCCAATTTGGCATTGCAGAAAATATCTTTTTAGCCATTTAATTACGGTGACCACAATTATTTCTGTAGCAGCAAGTAATCCTCAAGCAGCAAAAATTGACTCCTGGAAGCGATTATAATGTCACATTAAGTATCATGAGCGTGTACTGTACACTGTGTTCCGGAGGTTATTGTGTGATGTCAAAATCATTCACCTTCTTGTTATGTCCTTATTTTTCCTGCCTCATCTGCTTCACATTCAGCTAGCGTCTTTTTGCATTTCTCGGAATTACTGTCAACATTTGCCTGGACTTGTTGCATCTGGCAATGCTTTTATTTACAGACCGAGCAATACAGAATACTAATCAAAATAGTAAGAAAAGAAGTGCATGTATTCCCTGGCTCGGTTGTTGAGCAGCATCAGACCTTTTGGAATGGAATTGCTGACAAAATTGGAGACGTGGGCGGCTATTCAGAGGTCTATCCTGATGTCTACCAGTGTTTTAGATTTCTGATATTTACTCAAATTAACTTCTTGAACCCAGATATTCCTCTTCAGTAGTGTCAACATTGTCTAACCCTTTTTCAACAATCTACGGTGCATCACTGTCAGAAATAGATTTTCTCTCTGCCAATACCACTGCTTTTTATTGAATGATGATATGATGTAAACTCCTTATTTTGAGTGAAATATTCAAATCTTATATGACAATATATGTAGCATCACATCAAATGAAAATATGCAGACACATGTCCATTATTTTATGTACTTTTTCATTCAATTCAGCACGGCATATTTGGTATCTTTGGAAACTTTTCTATCTTCGCTAAAATAGAAATCTAGTCATTTTAACGGAAGTCAGTTTAATGTGTTTGTAATGATGGATCCAGGGGGTAAAAGGCCTTAAATGCCATTCTAGGTGTGCTTAAAATATTTTGGCATGGCATTATGATTCCTAAACCTGGCTATACTGATCTACAAAATACAGTACATTCATTAATGCAGGGTATATCACCAAAAGCTGTCCCTTTTCATGATAAAGTTGGATTAGAAAGTCTGATAAACGTAGTGATAATTAAGAGCAGTAGCCTATAATCTGTGCATTATGTCCTTTAGTCCCTCTTGTATAAATAGATGATGAGGTTTACGGACATGACAGGCCTCAGTGTCCAAGCCTGCAGTACACAGATGGCGGAAAGACCTTAGGCTAAACTCATTGTGATTCATTATTTCCTCTCTGTCGCTCACTCTCTTCTTCGCTCTCGCCATGTAGTCATTGAATAGGGCAGGTGAGTGGCGGCTGATTACCAAACATCTTCTCCTACCTTTGATCTCCTGAGGTGTGGGGCTCTAATCCATCTTGCAGCACAGGAGGCTGTCTGATCTGGGTGGTTGTGGTAGCTACTTAGCTTCTCCTCATCTCACATACACATACAGTATATGTGCCCCCCCCCCCCCCGGCTCTCGCACAGCGGTGTATATGCACACGCAGAGTTAGGGCTCCGGCACGCTGCGCTGCTGCTGCTGCGTACAGACACTCTGTAAGAGAAGAAGAAAAAGAACAGAGATAAGAAATCGGAGTCAGAAAACACAAAAGACGGTGAAAGTGATTTTATGAGGCACAGACATAGACATATTATCAAGAAGCGCAATCAATTTCACACTGTACTTTAGTTTTAGTAATCCACAGACATAAAGACATTCTATTGTTGTAGGTTCTCTTCTGGGAAGCTTACGTGAAAACAAAAGATGCATAAAGGCAAGGTTTGTCCTGTTTACTATCCTGAGAGTAAACTATAAATCTTCAAAAGCAACTTCAGAACAAAGGTAGTGTATAATAAGCTATATTTCTTGTCAGGCATCAACGTTGGCAGTCCCATTACTAATGCTGAGGACAGCCATTTAGCTAACATAGTAAGTTTGGAATCTGCACTGTAAACTGCAGTTTCAAAGTTCACGGTCCAGATATGCTGATGGACTTGTTTTACTGTTTGTCCCTTACTCAGCTAGATACCCTTCCTCTTTATATAGCAGATCCAACATTTTTCATACTGTCACTGCACACACATTGCACAGCTTCTGAGACTCATCAGCATTCAAAACAAGGCCTTGCACACAATATTGCGAGACAATTTCCACGGTAAATGAGAAAGTAAATGTCAGTTACAAGATGAGCATTAATCTCATGTCATTGCATTTTAATGGCACCCTTACTCACAGGATAATTAAACTTCTCCACAGAGATCAACCTAAGTACTTAGCACCATGGTGAAATCACAGCACACGCAGAACCTGCCATGTCACTAACTGTTGGCACATATGAACTACACACATTCACTTACACACTGTATAATTGCAAGAACACATAAGCATACGCATATGCACTCACACAAGTGACCTTGTTAAGTGTTAAGTTTTTCAATCATAAACAGGTTCCCTGAACAGTTGTCACACTGCCTAAATCACAGACCCACAACTGGATGGTAAAGGATTTAACAAAGGTTGGACTTTTATGAACATTAAAGCTGCTATGTATGCAACTTGAAACTTTGCATCAAGATAGACAATTCGATAGACAGCAACGGATGCCACAACCCCTCTTCTTCAACTGATCCCACTAAAGGAATCGATAGGCTCAAACAGAAATGCTTGTTGGATGGTCAAAAAATATCTGAAACCCCCTCCTCCCACACCTTTCGCGGGTCTTTGTCCAGCTATTTCTCCATTTCCAAAACTGACAATCCAACACGCACGGCCACTTCATACAGCCAGGTGTGTGGAGGTGAGACAGAAAGCAGTGTTTTTTCAGTCATTACAAATCTTTTTCTGACACTTCTGGTGTGACCAACCGAGGACAACACTAGGAAAGTCTTCCAGTAAAGACTGACAGAAAAGGGTGTGTCAATGTCGCCATGTTTAAACAATAATCGTGTCTTACACCTCTCTATGATGGCCAGCTTCTCATTCCGCCTTCAAGTATGGCCAACACTTTTAACTTTCAACATGGTTGGACAAAACATCGATGCACAAACTGTTTTTGAGCAACTTCCTACCCCATTCAGACTGACATTTCGACCGGAATGAAAGGGGAATAACAATGAAGGGCTGAAAGCACAATACGTATTGTAGACTGCACCACTATTCACTGGGATTCATTTTCATTTCTGTACAAACACAAACTTGTGCTATCAGAATAATTTAGAAGATTTATAATCACATAAATCACAGTGTATCACGAGTCCTTTAAGAAACTGATTACATGAAGTACATACTTTAGGAATGCAAAACAACTGATTATTAATTCTTAAGCAAAACATCACTGCTGCAGACAAAACATGGTTTCATCGCTAGTCAAGTCTGACTTTTGGGAATCCACATTTTATTGTCCATAAACAATGGTTTAGTTCTGGCGGTTTGTCTTTGCAGTTTTGAAATCACTATATTTGGCTGACTCCTCTGTTGACAGACTGTTAAACAGATTAATACTGCTACTTTGTAACAGTAACAGGAAAACTACTGCTACCGATAGATACTGCTTGTACTTTACCAAGTCCTCCAATGGCTCATGTACATTTACAGTGACGAATGAATTGTTGCGTTCAAAGGACTGTTTTATTCAGTTGGGAAATCTACTTGTCTATAATTACTTGCAATAAGTTTGAAAAAAATGTATGTATCCAGCTTGAGACAACTTACAGTAGGCGCAGAGCAGAATGAAAGGTTAGATCAAATGAATATTTGAAGCTCTTGGAGGGGATGTGGGATAAATAATAATGGGGAAACTGCTGCATATGTAAAGTTTCAGTAGAGAAGAGATTGTTGCTGAACGTTCCTTCAGCCTGCTCTCCTCTACAACTAATTTCCCCTCCCTCTTCCTCCCCTTTCTTTCCATTCTTCACTCTGCCTTACAGCTTTGGGCTGCTGTACACAAGCCAAAAGGTACCGATCCTATTTCCTAGGCTAAAATCCCTATTCTATTGCTGACCCCTTACCATTAAAAAGCACTCACTTTTTATATATTTTGAGCAGTGACATTACATGGCAAACCTAAATTACAGCCTCAACACGTCAAATAAAATGTGTTGCTCTTAAATGTCATCATGTGGAGCTATTTCACATCATGTCGACTCTGATTGGAATTTTAAAATGTAGACATGCAATAAAGACAACCATATTCTGAATAATGTACGCATGGAGGTAGAAAAGCTCGAAATGCCACTTACTTTGGGGAATTCAATCTGTTTTAAAACCAAAAATATGGTAAATTTAATGTATTCAAGATGGTTTGCAAATTCCCATTGGCTATTAATCCACTGACTAAAATGGGCACTCAACATGTTTGTAAATAGCTAGACTACAACATGTGTATTGGTAACAGAAATAAGCAATTATGCTTTGGTTGAAAAACACTTGCCATTGGTATGCTTGTGATGTAGTAAATAACAGTCTTGACTTGCTGAAAGGTGCCTTTTAAAATATACACAACCACCACACTGCAAAAGATACATTATGAAAAGTCCTTGTGAAATTGTTCTCATGCATATTAGACCATCTGCGGCAAAAAATTACTACCCTTAGGCTTCAGTTGTTCAGCAAACTCACATTCGCAACACAAATTTGGTTTGTAGAAATTGTACCAAAAAGAATTAGACAAAACATTGTGCCCACATAATATACATTTATTTATGTATTTATTATTATTGTAACATCAACTTGAATATGCCATGGCTGATATTTTGAATTCAGCACAGTTCATAGAAATGGAAGTGGAGTGTATCTTAAAGATGCAGTTCAGCTAATGGCCACTAGCAGAT
The DNA here is from genome assembly GCA_036023855.1 of Gadopsis marmoratus. NCBI lineage: Eukaryota > Metazoa > Chordata > Actinopteri > Centrarchiformes > Percichthyidae > Gadopsis > Gadopsis marmoratus. Next base: position 27,970 of record JAVQJF010086985.1, read on the forward strand.
TCTGAGAAACACTGCATGTATTAAAATGAAGGACAAAATGCCTCCAACTTCTGTCTGAAAAATCCAATCAATACATTTTATTTTTCCTGCTATTAAGTTATTACCTCTGCTGGGTTCTGTTTTTGGTTCCAGTTTGTTTGTTTGCAGGACAGTTTAAAATGTTTTTGTGGATTTCAGTGAGATTTGGTGAATAGTGGACAACTCTTACATTATCCAAGTATTCAAGTGCTAAAGCTGATCTGACAGGGCATACCTTATACACTATATTATTAGTATGCCTCCACTGGTAATGAAAAACATTTCCTAATTATCAACTAGGAACATGAAGTGAGAAATCTTAGGACTGCTGTTTTACATAGCTGTCAACACAGCAGTAAGTTAGTGAGCTTGGGTGTGTATATTGTATTTACACTTGTACCTTGCATGCATGTTTGTGCTACAGCACGAGCATTCAAATTAAAGTGTACTCGTAAATTTTGCTTTTAAAAACATCCATCAGCTCTTGGATTGGATGGATTTTTCATTCGACTGTCCCCTTCAGTTGAATCCCTAACAGAGAGCGTGAGGTAGGGGGAAAGTCTCCTAAACCAACCTGATAAAATGCTGTCCTAAAGCAGCTTTATGTTGATTCACTTCTAAACATGTGTTGTACTATTGTGAGCGATGCAGTACATGACATATGGAGATTGATATTTCACCATGAAATCAATTTGATATGGAAAGGGCAGGAGAGTGGTATGGATTTTTCTGTTTTGCTTTGGCATGGCCATCAATCCCTATAGATAATCTGGGAAAAGGGACAGACAGGGGAGAACGGGCAAGACAGCTGCTAAGAGCTGCAGAAGAAAGATTTGGATTTATTTGCCCCTTATAGCGCAACCCACCACTCCTACATTTCCTACATTTCCAGTAGGAAATGTATTTGCCATTACTGCAACTAAATGTGAAAAATGTAACTGGAAGATGTTAGGACTTGCTCATCCAGTAGAAGCTTCTACTGTCCTCTAAAGGGATCTAAATGTATTTGACAGGCACATTACCACTGATTGAAATTAAGAGTTATGACATTCACAATTTGAGAATTGAAGCTACAGATTATCATCAACCATGTGTCTGTCACGTCAGCCAGACTGTCCGATGTTGCAGTAACTTCTGCTCTAGTATGAAAGTTTGATGAGCTAATAAAAGAACACATACATATTGCTATTTAGCAATTCTGTGATTGTCTAGTCTTTACTGCATCACACTGACTTCATATTTTTAGATTCTACCAAGATCAGACAATTAATGCAGACTAATTGAACAAACCATTACCTATTTATTCCATTGCTTATGAATAAGAATTTTTCTGGGGAAAAACAATGGAGTGTATGTTCTTTTTGTTATTTTTTTGTGTGTGTGTAGCTGTCCCTCTTGTCCCCAGAGACAGTACAGTATATTGGTTTTAAAGGTCCCATATGGTGAAAATGCATTTAGATTGTGTTTTGTATAAACTCCGAGGGGTGAAATAAAAGCTGTGAATACGAATACGCTTGCTATTCTCATTCCCCTAGCTCCCCCACAACAAGATGGCCTCTCAGCTTTACAAGCCAGTAAGAATGTAATCCAGTTGCAACATTGGAACCGGATAACCAATAGTCATTGAGCTAATAATGTGCAAAATCCTGCCCCCTCACTGCCCGCTTCTTTTCACGTGAGCCATTGTGACAAGTGCAAAGCAGGAGAGTAGCCACAACGCTGAAAACCAGCCATGAAAAGGGAAATACTCCTGGCTTGAGAACATCAAATGAACCACTGGACAGCCTCCCAAGAGAGACGAATACCACAGTACACAGACTTATTTCTTTGTACCAAGTATTGCACTAATAAAAGACATACCTGCTACAGTTCCTAAGTATGCATTGTTGTTACAGACTGTCAGCATTCCACTTCAATGAGAATGCCAACTCCCCAGAGTCAACATGTACCTTAGGAGATCCAGCCTTTAAAGTGGCCTTCCCTGAAGCGAGGCCAAAAATATTTTTTGGTAAATCTTTTTATTAAAACAAATAACTAATTTATTCCATAACGCTATATAAATGAACTCATCACCCTCGTATTTGGGCGTGTTGTCTCTGACCCAATGCCTTTTACCGAAGAGCTGAAGAAGATCACCGTTCCAGATGGTTTTTGCTCTGAGCTCTCTGTGCCATTGCAGGATCTATGTTAATAACTTTCAAAGTAAAAGTGTCAGCCTATTTGGGAGAGAGCTTTGTCCACAAGGAAACCGACACATAATATGGAGAATGATGCATTTCTCGCTGTCTAGTGTTTATATATGAGGGCGTCTTGGTCTGTCAGTCAGCTTGTGTTCAGACCTGCCATCTCTCTGTTGCTGTTCTTAATGCTGAACTCTTTGCCTCTAGTTATGAAGGAATACAGCTTCCTATCAGTCTGTGCCGTGACCCCAATTGGAGAGCCATATTCAATGCAACACACAGGAGAGATGAGAGGCAGCAGTGAGCTGCCCAGGCAGGCTGCAGGGGACCGATAAAGCCATTAGAATTCACGAGCTGTCATCACACCGTCCCTGATACTAACCCACCTTGCTACTCCTCCATCAACCCCCAGGTGGCAAAAAGGACATTAGGTGAAAAGTTGTGTACAGTGAAACCATAACTACGCAGGCATGAGGAAACAAATCCTCACCATTTTCTCTACCAACCCCCACATAATCTAATGGAAATTAAACATGATTTCCATTCAGGCAAACAGATTTAATCAAAACAAAGCCCTAATCCTGTTATTGTTTACTACTGTAGCTGCAGGAACATTTTTGTTAACATTTTCACTGACAATTCTGAGTATTTTGTTGAAAACCAACACTGAAATAAAATCATTCAGCTAAAAATGGCCACAATCACATTTCCAAGTACAGAAAATGTGCACCAAGAGTTAAACAAAGGGAGATTATGGAAAGATAAGGAAAGAAAAAAGCTATAAAAAGGCAGACTGAGTGAAAATGGAAGGTGATATTTCAGGTCGGGAATTGGGTTAGAAACTAGTTAGTGTGATTTTTATGATTAGCTATGCTACCATACACACCATGTAGTACATTTTCATTTCAGCAAGATACACTTGAACTGATCCATTTTCTGGGTTATATCCTTCTGTAACGTGACTACTCAGTGGCAGATTATTATGATTGCCAAGTGTGACCTTACTGCAGAGTCAAGTGACAAGATCTTTAACAGGGGAAAAAGCAGAATTGACAATTCCTAATAACTACACTGAAACCTTTTCTGAAATAATGTAGTCTTTATTATAATAGAATCATGCATGTGGATTAACACACAAGCTGGATTTTTGACCATTATTAAAAAGCGCAAAGAAGCCTTGAAGAGCAAAGCAAGCAGAACTACTTTGCGAACATGTTTAATGCTGCAGTTGTTACAGCTGTGTGGTTATTGTGAAAGCTGCAGGTTTCTGAGATCGCATGAGGTCGACATCTCTGGGTTTGATCTTGTAATAAGATGACAGTAACCCAATCAGAATGTAGTAGCTTCACATGAGGGACTATGAATGTAAAGAAAAGGTGACAGAAGGATAAAATGCACGGGCACACAATGAATGGGTGAGTGGGGGAGACAAATATACAAAGGTTGATGGTGGAGATGTGGCACTGACTGACTGAAAGAGGCAGAGAAAGAAAAAGGATGAACTGGAAGAGAGAATAGAGACGTATCAGTAGGAGGGGGAGGCATATTAGGAGCTAGAGAAGTTGAGTAAGTGGAGGACTACCATGTTGGTCATTGCAGGACAGACTCATTTAGGCGTCTGCAGTCGACGCTGCTGAATGGCAATAGTGCTTCCTCTGCTGCTGGTTTCAGGGACGTGCCTGGAGTGTAGAGTGGCCTTCTTCCTGTGGCCTGGGGCCTTAAATCAGTTCTGCACTAGACACACCAACGAGCAGCTGCACACACACTCTCTCCCACTGTGTCGGTCTCTCTCTCTCTCTCTTTCTCTTTCTCTTGGCCAACAGAGATGTCCCATTTGCTCACTGTGACCCCAGGGAAAGACTTAAGACGACAATATTGACCTTGAACTTGACAACATAGAAAAGAGAGAAAAAACAGAAAATACTCACACAGATTTGGTAATGGAATAGTGTGGAGAGGCACAAGCCAATGGGAAGCCCTAAAAAGACATCCAGATATGACAGCGCTAAAGATGAGTTAGGAGGTTTCTCACAAAGCTCTAACTGATGCAATGCTATGGACACTGAAGCAACGGATGAGGTAGGCCTGAGGTGTATTGTCCTGCCAGAAGGGAAGGATTTCAGAGAGACTTTTCCAATCCAGGCAGCCTGCTAGCGATATTGCTCAATAGTGACGGTAGGCAGCCACACTGCTGGATAGACTGTGTCCTTGCCTCTATCCCCTGGGTGGCCAGAATTACGAAAGCAACATGACTTTGAATCCTGTTGGGTTTTAACCTTACCCGAGGACGCCAGGTGTTCGTGTATCCTACAGTTGTTCACGTTCATTTATAATGCATGACCTGGCGTACAGTAATCTTCCCTGAGGGTACACAGGCATATGCATAATTTACCACATATTCCATGTAAGCAGACGTCACACAGCACTACCTCCAGAAGAAGGTCTTTTTATAAGGAAACCCTGCTGATGACAATACTGCGGGCAACAGGCATTTCAGTGATTTGGTAAAAAAGAAAATCTCTGTCTGAGAATGCATACTTTAATATTTCAACAAAATTCAAATTCCCTCCTTATAGCCAACACTGAGGCAAGAGCACAGCCAGCTGATTTATGAACACTACACAAAACCAATCTTGCTTTCACAAACCAGAAAATGACCTACAATCTCTTGAGACACATGAAAGGTCCTGTCTGCAGAAGTGGAATGACAGTCCTTATATCAATATGTCATGCCAGTTTAAGGGTTACCTTGACAGAGTTTTAACTGTTCTTTTCATCCCAAATGTTTTTGACCTAGGCATATGTACTGTATATGTACTTCTGGAATGTCCCACCACCTCTGTCGAATTACACACAAGCTTCTTTGTGTCGGTAGGAGAACTCATCTTATACATTCTTCCTCAGACAGTTGTCATGGTTTTACTCTGAGAAGCCATTCATTACCACACCTACTCCCCAATGTATTCTCAAAAAGGAGGTATCTTATTACTCTATTATGACACATAATACATTAAACAATGCTAATGAAAAGATAAAAATGCACTGAAGCATTGTATTGTCTTATGTCTAGGGACTACTTTAGTTAACTTTATTAACTGTGTGTTAAAATGGCAAATCAAAGTGTTTGATTTGCCATTTTGCAGCCTAGAACACATTAAAAGGATTAGTGTGCGTCAGTCTATGAGAGGTCAGAGCCAAAAGAGATTTTGACTATGGGCATTCTGGAAATTAGAAAATATAATATAATGTTTGTAATATAGAGAGACTATTTGCACAGATGACAAAAAAAATATTTCAATTGTGACTGGAGTTCATTTCAGTAGTTGTGAATATATAATTTAATCATATTCCTCCTCTCTTCCACCCAGCCTCATCTCTCCTCTCATAAGAAGTGATTCAATAGTGTCTTTGTGTGCTGTGAGCTAATTTACACACTCCTGTGATGATTATGAGCCGCGCACAAGCAGCGCTTCATAAAGTATCCATCCCCTCTATTGTTCTGAGTCTGTCTTGTATTCAAGTCTCCAGGTGCATCCAGTTTGGTTTTGCAGTCAGTTTATTTCCCAATCTGTTCGCCTAACGCAGTCTTCTTACACACACACACAAGAGTGGCTCGTTGAGACGCTTGACCATGAAGACAACCCGATATTGAGGAAGGGCCTGAGTTATGAATATATAAAGCGTTTTAATGTCGTCCAAGGCCTTTGCACTTGCTTGGGCATAAGGTTGTAAATCAAACACTATTATGAATGCAGACAAACACACACAGATGCTCATGCACATACACACAGTAATAATTTCATAAACATTTTAACTTCATATCTAATTTGCAATTCGCAGTGATTTCATATACTGTATATTGCATAGTGCCAAAAATAAATACAGCCCATTTCGACACTCTTAAACTACAGTTAATGTTTTCACACCTACAAGTGAAACAATAAGCAATTCAAAGCAAAAATACTGGCATTTAAAGTGTTAAATCAAATATTTCCTCCATTTTCTTCAAACAACAGAGAAATCAATGATCACTGTGAAGAAAGACAATATCATAGAGGCTTTAGGGCATGATATTTCATCTATTCATTTCATAAAACTTTCATGAACCTTATCTTTTTGGTGAAATTGTCTTCTTACCACCACAAACCCTCATCTTAATTATGATTTAAACCTGCAGGCTTACATTTTATGGCCTAATCAGATGAAATCAATGGCGTTGATGAAGTGTGTTAATGAAAATGTGTTGTTAAATGCAATTATGTATATGTTGTTTTGTTCCACTGAGAATTCTATATCCATGCCTTTGATCTATTATGATCGAGTGCTCACAAGAGACGACGGAGCTGTTTGATTCATACCTCCGGCTGTTAACACTGTTGATCTTCATGTGACCTTGAGATCTTTTGATTTGATAGATAGTAGAGAAAAAGGCTCGTTTCTCTCTGCATCACACACAAATTAATATACAATCGTATTGCTCCATGATATGCAAGTGGCGTACTTCTGTATAATAATGCTCAGCTCTCTGTAAGAAATCGTTAAATACTGCAGATACAAGTACACATAAGCAGGTCAATGTATGCTACAGTATTGTTAATAATGACCAAGGCTGTCTTTCCACATAAACATCAAACATGCCCTTCAAAGGAAGTACAACAGTGCAACGGTACACTGCAAAAAAACTAAACAAAAAAAACATTTCATATCTTTCCTAGTAATGTCTTCTGAGACTTATTTGGTTAAAATTCTGCCAGTGTGGGTAAAATATGTCCACCTGCTCTCATTGTAGTTTCCCTTATTATTTCCAGTTATTTCTGGTCTTCTCAGTGACTCCATCATTACTGCCACTCAACACACTGTATAATTAGGTGCATGCATGTATGTGCTATAGTATACTGTATGTCAGAAAACCTAAAATTTTAATGACCACACACTGTCAATTAAAAAACATCTTGAGTTCTTGAAGATATATGTTTGTTGTCTTTCTTGTATGGCAGCTCCAGCCATTTACTGAAGCCATAGCAGCTTTGTTATAAAGTCCAACCAAAATTAAATAGCATTTTCCTCTCTGCTACAGAATACATATCTGCTCTGTTCTCCTTTAAGAAAAAAAATCAGAAACCAAAAAGGGAAACATTGATATTTTATATTTTTTGGATTTTTGATTAATCGGCATACCGTTAGGTATCCATCTGCGTAGATGGAGAATTCATTCCGATGCAACCAATCAAATCTTAGCATAAAGCAGTAAAGTCAGCATTCTATCATAGGCAGAGCAGACGGTCATCCTGAGCCAGACAGCAGCTACACAGCACAACGGCCACAAAGTCTGAACAACAACCCTCATTAGCATTCCTATTAAAGTCTCCTTATCTAATTTACAAACATGAACACACACATGCAGCTTAGCTTGATGAACGAGTGACCAAACAAACCTTCACCTGGGAAAAGTACACTGCTAATGTCAGTTTGCAGGCTAGATTCAGTAGATCTACATTAATAAAAAGGAAAACAATACTTGATTCTAGAGAACATTATTGAACTCAGTATGTTGGTTTTAAAAGGTGATTAAATTATCTCACTCCATTAGCCCTGTTTTTTCTCACACACACAAAAAGACGAAATTAAATGGCTTTTAGATGGAGATTTTGTTTCCCCACAGCAGTCCATATGGTAGAGGGTGACTGGTAACATTATCTTGGTTCTAGACCTCTAATTCACCACCAACATCTTTGTTTAGTGATTCAAATAGGTCAGGGTCTGTGGGAGAAACAGTGGATCCATCAAAGATAAGTAGGCGTGATTAAGAATGGTGACCTAGCTACATTTATGAAAAGCAAATTGACATATTGCTTTGATCAACGTGAAAACTGGACTGTATTAGGGGAATACGAACTAATTATTAGCAAAAGATGAGGCAAAACTAATTCATTATTAGCGAGATACCCAATAAGAAACAATACCAGACTGACTGAATGAGGCGAAACGAAATAAGGCTAGGCTCACATTGTCTTGTGGACAAAAACTGGGCCTTGCAAGTAGCAGGACCAACTGTCCTCCTAATCTTGTTCCTTTCTCCTTCCTTCTGCCTACCTGGATCCCATTCCTATCCAACGTCCCCCGCTTCCCTGGACAGGCTTCCCATTTCATCTTCTCGTGTGTCACTTTCTATCTCGCCCACCCCTTCGTGACTCCCATCCTTCCTCAGCATCGCCACTAATATGATCATCTCAATTGCGGATTGTCTGGCATTAATTGATTTAGCTCCTGAAAAATGAAGTCTGCGATCTGCAGCTCACAGTTGGCATAATGCATGTTGGTGCCTTTGACACACACATAAAAAGATGTGTAAAGACACAGTCATTCCCTGTTTTGTCAACTTGTAACTAACACTATTTTATTTATACACCCAAAATACAAATGAGGACCATGGGCCAGGAAATTTGTATGGGCAGACCATGTATCCGGAAATTAGTGTTGAAGTAACGGATAAAACACAACACAGAGTTAATGAATGTTTCATTTTGCACTACAAACATTTCTCAACATCTATTAAAGGCACACCACTGATTAAATCGGGAATGCAGTAGCTGTGTTTAATATCCACAATCAAAACGAGACTACTGACAAAGGCTGTCAGAATAACATGGTAGCAGGAATGAATGATGAATTTGATCAAGAAGTGATAACAGATGTTCATAACGGATATGCACTTATTTTTAAAGCTATGGCATATATACAAGAGCATACCTTTAAATTATAAAGTTAGAGTCTAAGAGTCTTGTCTCATATTTATGCATTCAGCTGTAACACAATATCCTCTTTAATCATCCTTGTTGACATCAGTATTTATCAAACTGACTGCACTCCCTTTTCAAAGGGTGGTGATCCCAAAAGCACTGGTGGGTCTAGGATCAGTGATGATATAGACCACCTTGTGTGCAATAAACTGTAATTGATTCTAACAGTATCTTACACTTTCTAGGTCAATGCACAGTTCAATGCCATTTCTTAAGGGACATGTAGAGTAATGTTTTGAAATCTAAAACTCACAATTCAGGCTAAAAACATTCTAAATGTAAAGCGTTGTACATTTTATGGGTTCCAAGGTTCAACCAAAACAAAGATTCCCTGTTATGTAGATTTGTCTACCATCATAAATTTAATTGCAGAGAGCCATATATCATGGTGAGGTTTATCAGCAGGGTCGCCATGAAATTTAACTCTGGGTTTGCTACTTCTCATGTTTGCTCACCTTATTATACATGTGCACCAGAGAAATGAGCTACCTCAGCAGTTGCCATGTCAATATATTCCAGCGGCACCTTCACCTCAATGGCAGCTGTTACAGGCTGTGAAGTCTAGTACAGCGCGCCCTAAATACAGCAGGACATCTGAAAACTCCTGCTATTACTCTAACACACGGCATGGGACACATGCCCAGGACAGAGTCTGAAGGCATCACTTGTCACGCCTTCAAACAGGGATGATTTCCCCGTACGCTTTGTAAACAGCATAAAATCAAATCTACAAACATGAATCAAGTCCTTCCCTCTGCTGACTGAAATAGCAGGGGCTTGTTTCTTCAGAGCCCTACTTTATTGATTAAAGGGGATGACACCCAAAGAGAAAGCCATCACACTCAGACCCCACACCCCTAGTTTCCTCTTCTCTTCTTTCCTTTCCTTTCCTCTGTTACAGCCGTTGCAACTAGTCAGTGACTTGAATTTAATCAGCATTCAGCCAAACAGAGTAGTGGCCCCAAGCAACAGTGGTTGAGTGGGGGATTTGTGAATGAGGAGCATGGTCTGATTTCTAATTATGAAAGCAAGGCCAGACAGACAGTGCTAACACTGTTGTAATGGTCAACCTCACCCAGGGAGTGTGTGTTTGTGTGTGAAAGAGAGAGTGAGAAACTGCCATGTGGGGTGAGGCCAAATTGCTGATGAAGGAAAAAATAATCAAACCAAGTGACGGGAAGTGTTATCACCTCTCCCATTAAACTGAATATTATCTCACGCTGAAATACATCATGGCACCCAGCATACAGAAGCCAATCAATGCAACGCTCTCCGTCATATTCATATTTGGAGTATTTGCAGCACCAGACCAGATAGTCCTTCCGTCTCATTTTTACTCTTCAGCCTCTCATGAAATCATCATAACGGCCAACGCCACATTTCTTGTACACCACCGGTTAAAATATCCATCATATTTTCCTTTTATGGAGCACATTTTACTTCAGTCTGTCAGTGTTAACCATTTTATATGTATGGTTTGTGTTTTTGGTATATTTTGAAGAGAAAAAGCACGGGAATTCCTGTGAAAGCTTTCAAATCAATCACAACCTAAAACTTCCAAGGCAGTGTTCATTAGATACCATTTTAATTTCCAACTTGTCTGCAGGCTTCAGTCATCCATCAACCCACACAGAGAAACGTCAACACACACACAAAGAAAATGAGAACAACCTGCACACTTAAACATTTGAATGGACATGATAAAAGCAAATCTTCCCTGAGAAAATCCGCCACAGTAATTGTATTGAACGAGATAAAGGCGCTCCGCCTTTCCCATCCTGTTTGAAATTTAAAAACAGTCTGCAGAATCTGAAGAAATGGTTCAACCTCAGATGTGGAGGCGTTCTGCTGACTGCCCCACGAATGAAATTCATTGGAATCTCCACCTCTCCAAGTCTTTCACAGTCACTCCATCACATTATTTGTGATAAATGGTCCCACTCTCCAGAACAAATAATTCCTTTGCCTGAAATGTCCTATGTTTCATTTTCCCCGCATTTGCATAAGCTCAAGTAGAGGGATGCCATTATTGAAAAAGGTCCATCACGGCTCTCCGCTATAAAAATAGAGGGTGAGATTGCATGGTAGCGTGTACAATTCTTTGGCATACATTCACAGAGTTTGCTGTGATCAGCCTGTTTGCTGTGCGTTTCATAAGCTCTATGCAACTCCCAACCTAAACACACACACGCCGCCCAATGTAGCCACCCACTGTTCTTGGCCATCCCACAAGGGCAGGATAATGTCACTGACTAATGGCTACTTCTGCAATGGACAACAATTTATTTCACACAGATGACCCACTGTGTGCTCTAGGATAAGCTGTTGTATTTATCTTTGACTGTTTTAATTATCCGAGATAAAAACCCAAACAAACATTATGGATAACATTTACAGTATTTGTGTTCAACGGGTGCATTACAGCCTCATCAGTTCAACACTAGATAACCTGGCATCAAGTGAAAATCTGACATGAGATAAAGTATGGGCAGGGTGTCCCTATGCATGTTTCACTGTAAGTGTTTGTGAATGTTTACGTACATGTGAAGAGAGTGAATGGTGGCAGGACGTACAGCATGTAGACAAAATTAACGCTTGTGTTGGTCCTTGTACTTCATCAGCACAAACCTGCATAAGTTAACCTCTACTTAAAATTGTTTGAAGGCTAATGTCCAACTGTGAAAGTTAAAACATAGAAAGCAAAGCAGAGAGCCAAGAAGTGCTTCGATAATCACATGTAAAAGATGGCCATTAGACATCATCCTTATTTACATGGTGCCTGAACATTAAGTGCTTTAAAAAGGTCTGATAGGGTGAAAATGCATTTCAATTGCCTTTTGTGTTTTTTATAAACTCAGGGGGGTAAAATAAAAGCTGTGCAAATACAAAGCCGCTTACTACTACCATTCTTCTACCATCCCCACAACAAGATGGTCTCTCAGCTTTACAAGCCAGTAAGAATTTTGTCCATTTGCTACGTCAAAACCGGATAACCAATAGTCGTCGTCACGCTAATAATGTTGTAAAGCCTCTCACTGCCCATTTCTTTTCATGTTAGCCACTGTGACAAGTGCAAAGCAGGAGCGTAGCCATGTCGCTGAAAACTGGCCATGAAAAGTGCAATATTCCTGGGACGATCAGATAAATCACTGCACAGACTCCCAAAAGAGACAAATATGGTGGATTTCATTTTTGGACAGTTACTTCGACCTGCCCCGAGTCCATCTTTTCTAGTATGTACAGCACATTTTACACAAGAGTGCATATATAATCAGGTACTATATGATGCTGGAGTAGTTTGCTAATTGATTGTGAAGACAGGATCCATTCCAGCGATCCGGGACTCTTCCCCAAACACTGAAATGGTGAGTAAAACATTTAAATAATGGAGTTTATCATTTCGTTTTTGCTAACGGTTAGCTGTCTATGGCCACAGACATGTGTCTATGTCTGTGGGAGGGTAAGACAGTGTAACACAAATAAATAAAGTTTCGCTCTCTCTCCTGTTGCTTTCTGCAGGTATTTTGATTGTTGGGTTTGTAAATATAAAGCAGGTCTAGCTAGACCTGCTTTATATGAAAAAGTGCCCTGAGAAAACTTTGTTATGATATGGCAGTTTAAATAAAACCTTGGGAAAGAAAATTTAATAATGTCAGCATGAATAATTCTGTTGAAGGAAGCACTAACAGATATAAGGAGAAAGCAAAGGACACGTGCTTTGTTGTTGCATCCTAGGAGGTTGATTGTGAGGTAGTTTATTTATTCTTACCCAATATGTCCTCTGAAATCAGCAGCTTAGATGGAGAAATATTTACCAATATGTTCAAAATTACTGTCAAGTACGTATATCGCATCATAAATGCGTATATATTGTGTTCTGTAGCCACCAGTGCTTGTTACCTCTTACACATGAGCCTATGGACCTGCAGCTGTGAAATGTTATCCCAGAAGATCCTGGTGAAGCCTTTCATAGATAAAGGGTCATATCTCCTGATGCTGCAGTCCAGGTCACCCACAGGTGCTGAACGGGGTTGAAAGTGATATTCTGCTGTGCAGGTGCTGCCATGGCTTGTGGGTGCCCTGGATTACATGAGTGGGATAACATCCCACAGCTGCAGATTTGGACACTAGACGTGAATCACCAGCTATATCACAGCTTACTTTGTCATGTCTCTGATTCGCAGAGGCCCATAAACAGCCCTGTAAATATTCATTGCATTCTGCAGTGAAAAAGGGTTGAGACATACAGGTTCCAGGCCTGTGTGGTTCACCATGCACTGTGGTTGGGCCAGGAAACTAGTCACATCTTCTGACCTTTATATAAAACATTACATAGACTAATAAACTGCAAATGACAGTGATGTGGGAACAAAGAGGAAAAAGGTGATACTAAGTGTTTTGAGTACATATGGTTCTCACTTTTATATCATGCACTCTGACCCGTTATGGACCCAAATCCACAATTGTATTATTTATATGGCTGCAGTGATATAAACCAGATAATTGTAATGTTACCTGAGATATCTCCCTGCTGCACACGTTCTCCACCTCGGTGGGCATCCAGTCGCAATGTTCACAAGTGCACCTGCAGAAAAGTAAACATCGGCTGAAGCGTGAAATGGGAAAAAAAATAGTCTCCTTTTCATAGAGTAAGTGGTTTAAACTCTTTGTGAAAACAAATTTTATCTATTAGGATACAATTCACCGTTAAGACTTGAGCCCACATGCTTTCAAATATGTAGCAACTTCTGAGTGAGTGAGGCAGCAACAGTGCGCGGGTCAACAGCAGCCAAGCTTGGTATGTTAGCTATGCTAACTAACAACTTGTCTAGCTGACAAACTGTCGTTATCTAAAACATGAAGTAATGAAATAAAAACACAATCAACTTACCTCTCTGAAATGTCCTGCTGCCCTCTTGTACAGCGTTGTTGCTGGTCCTCTTGTTCTGAATGATCTGATTCAGGCTCAGACCGGTAAGGTCTTATCGATCCTGCCGCTATGTTCACCGTAGCCTCCCGCTAAAGTCTGATCCCAGGTGATCTGTGCTTAGCCAATCAGAGCACTTGCTGACAAATAGAACGCAGTTAGGTCGGACCGTGTGTGGCCGGGAGAGAAAGGGGCCCTCAGGAAAGTGCAGGAAAACACTTTTGTTTTTAAACACCATTAAGAAAGTGTTAAATACATAGATACACAACAGCCAGATATAGCTATAACTGTTACAATATGGGACCTTTAATGTTTAGAGGCAGGTCGGGTTATTGCATTCAAAGCGGCTCTCTCCTATGCTCTCCTCACTTCATCGTGTCATTCATGCTCTGTCTGTACTTAAAGTGCCCATTAATATATATTGGACACAGTCCAATCTGCTGCCACTGGAACAGGATTGAGCCATAGACTGCAGCAGCCACGCACTCATTCAAAGAGTGTGTAGTAATATTTTTCATTACTAGAGAGGAGCTGGCTGCCATCTTGAGATTACAAGTTATACCATCGTTAACAAGGCCTGTTGCTCAATCCAACTAATGATTTCTTGATAATAATCTTATACATAGCCATATCCCTGACTGGTTTGATTGCTGCTTTTGAATATACCACTTCTACCTAAACAAAACACATGTCAAAAACGGAGCAACTGACTGACACTGTAGCAAAAATCATTCTCTGTCTGAGCAGGCTACATGCCCGCAGTCAGAGCGGTCCCGATATTGTTCAGGTCACGCTAGCCACATAAACAACACATCAAATTAACACTGAGATTCCATAGATTCTAACAGTACAATTAATAATTTAATTTGAGTCTTGCTAGCTAACAAATATCACACAAATACTGGGAAATGCAGTTATAATATCTAAATAAGAGCCAATTAGCTAGTCATAGCTGGTGGTAGCTCACCATCAGGTTAATAATCACTGCTCTGTCTGAGCAGAGTGAGTCTACAGTAAGTAGCTACCTATAGCTAGCAAGCTTTGGCTAGGATATTCTTTTTGTCCTTTTCTAGTAACCTGATTTCTTTCTTAAAGGCGGCATAGCTGTATGTGACTGAAAGCGGGCCAGTGCTACATTCTGTCAGAGCAACTGTCAGACTCAGATCGGCAGCTGTATTTTTTTTATTCTCCTGGAAAATGGTCCAAACCACATGTATTATATTGGGGGGGGGGGTGATTCATGGGGCCCCTGCCAAGCTGGGGACCCACGAATCATCCAGGTTTAACCCCCTTAGCCACACCTCCGGATGCAGTGGTAGTTTCACTGTCTCTATCCATCTCCAAACACTCTGTACAGCGTTAATGAGGAGATGACCAGCACTGATAACATATGACATGTCTGTACGTGTCTCTCAACAAATGGAGCTTAAAGACAAAGCAGAGTGACAAGTTGATTAAGGAGGAAGCAGGTTGGATGCCAGCTGTAGAGAACACTCTGCAGGAAAGGCAACGTTGACCGAGAGGCAAACAAGTACACATCATGGTAGGAAATGCAGTAAATGCACATACATGAAAGTACCCACATGCATGAGTCTACACAGACAAACACATTCCCACACACTCAATCCCTGTACCCATATGTGCCTGCAAACCAAACATTTCATCACAGCAGTGGTCTCGACACAAAGCGCACCTGACTAACTACAACAACAAAAAGCACCCAATAGTAGACTGCAGCTAAAGCATACACCACATGCCTACAGGAATTCGTCATGACGTGTTTCACGTCCTGTTTTGTTTACCAAGAGAGCTGCTTGCACTTTGCAGAGCCATTTAGCTGATGTCACTATGGAGAAAACAACAGAGGGGAACAACAGCTGTCCAGCCTGGCTGAGAACAAAACTACGGTTATAAGATGAGTTACAATGCAGGTGAAATTGCAACAGCAGTAATTCTCTTACACGTTGAAATGTTAAAACCGCTACTGTTAATGTGTGTGTCTTTTTACAAGATGTACAAGAGAGAAAAATACTGAAAAGGGACAGACATTTGAATGGGAAAGACAATATATAATAAACAACAAACAGAATACATGTCTGGACAATAAACCCTTAATTAGGAGTGATTAAATGCCATCATGCCTTTAGGACGTGATGAAAATATCTGAATGCATACTGTGACTTAATTGACTGCTATTCAATGCAGTGAGTAACAGCATCATTAGAACCATTTGCGATCCTACTTATTGATACCAGAATGAGCTTTTAATATACCTGGAACCATTGCCTCTCTATCGTGCTGTTCCTCGACACCTGTCCAGTCCAGAGTCCTCCATTCGAGTTTCACATGCCCTTGCCAATCCTGCTTGTTTTTCTGTGACTGGTTGAAAGGAGGACTATTGTGTGGACTTTGGCGTGAAAAAAAGAAAATGTCTTAGGATGAAGATACAGCAGAAATCACAAAGTCACCACCGCAAAATAGAGAAGCTGACCTTGAAGCCAAATTGAGTCTTCTAATGCAGATGGTTTGTACTGAGCTGAATAAAAATCAACTTGTAGGTGCTTGTCGGAGCTGTAATGATTCATTCTGCATCATACATTTACACCACCAATTCTCCACCTTCAAGAAGCAAAATTATAGGTCTACAAGCGTATACCTGCACATAACATATAGACGTGTCATTTCCTTGCATGCGCAGACCTATAACAAACTTATATAACAACGTTTTCAGTATATACAACAAAGCAATCTATAAATGTAAACTAAAGGTCAACTACAACTACAGTGCAACCAAACTATTATATTTAAGAAGCACTAAGTCTCTTTTTTAATGCTGATTCAAATTATTCTATTTCCTCCATTTCCAGCTTATTGTTTTAGTTGTTTTGTTTTACCAGAATCAATTAACTAAAGAAGCAATTCAAGCTAACATAAGTTATGTACAACATAGACTATTCACTAACCCATTGACATATTGTTAATAAATCCATCTGTGTGGTGGAGTATTGTACACCACGAAAGCAGCACGATTACCATTGCTGGCAATGCGCTCCTAAAAGTTGACGTGCTTATCGATTAGCACCTGTCCAGGTTGACGTTGCCAAATAACTCTTCAAGACAGAGTAAAAGCACGCTGGAAGTAATGCGTTTCACTTCAAGTTTGTATTTTAACACACTGAAATTGACAGCAGGAGCTCAGTAGTACACTATCACAGCGGCCGTTTTTAAATAAATTCCTGTTTATTTGCTTCCACACAACCTTCCACAACAATTCTAGCATCTTTGCTCCGGTCTGAAGGTTTCGTATTTATGTACCTTCCAATACAGAGCTTTTGGCAGAGCTGCTGTATGCTGAAAAGCCAGTCTGGACTCAGCAGCCTCTAGAATATGACTATTACCTGCTTGCCTAAATGATTGTGGGGCAGTTGAGGACTTGATTTCACAGCTAAGTGGGTCTCCAGTAGCCTAATTTGAATCTATATCCTAGATTTAGTGAGCCTCGGATCTGCAGTATATGGAGAGTCACAATGTTTATAGTGTGGAAAATACTCACTCCCCTGAGAAAGGAAGTATTTAAATGGACAGGCTTACACACCTACTGCTAAAATGGGTAAACGTCAATCAACACCTTCATCTGCTAAACTTGGCGTTTCACCTTAAAGCAGCAGGTAACGCAGAGAAAGACAAAGGGAGACAGAGAGTGCAAGCTGGGCAGGGGGGTAGATTATAACAAAAAGAGTCATAAACACCCCCTGTATGATCTAACAAGTAGTATCTTCTTGATCGCTGTGCGTTTACCATATCGTGTTTATTTTCCATTTACTGAACTCAAGCACCAATGAAGTGTGAAGGACTGAACCGTGAAACATCCCATTGTTCATCTCTCATCCTTGCATATGCAGCGTTATAGTTTTACAATAGAATGTGGGGTTCATGCAAAGTAAACGCTATGATAAAAAAGTAAATCAAAGTAGTCATACTCATACTTTAATCTCACCCGTGATGCCTTGGCTTGTTTTTATACTCAGTCGAAACTTTATGATAGCCACGGTACAATAACCGTTGACAGCAAAAATAAGTGTTATGATGATTTTAAGTGTGTCTTTGTATTTACAGCACTCAGACCAGTGGCTGCCCAGGGAACAATGGCTGGTAATGAGTAAAGCAGTGTGGTGCATTTATGTGTAGGGTTGGAAGAGAATGCAATAAGGCCAGACTTCGAGTGCAATATTGACAAATGGGTAATACAAAAACAGTATCTACATATTACCTTTGTGAGATCGCTTTGTTTAAAACACATTATGAGATGTTAGGCTGCTGTAGCTCTGTGCATATATATCTACTAAAACAAAACTTTTGAGAGACTAATGATCCTTTTATGTACTTTTTCCAGTGTTCGACTTGCTTGGATGCCGCTGCTGTCACAGTCAGACAAAAAGGGAACACTCAAGTTGTCATCAAAGTACTTAATGTATTGATTATTTGCAATAAGAGTTTGGCATCATTAGCTAAAAGCACAAGACGTGACTAGCCTCTGGCTGATTTCCCTCTAACAGTGAAATTAACTGTGATTAAGAAACAACAACACTGAAACAGACTGCATTTTCCTCACAACCTCAAGTTCAACAATGAGACTGAGCCAGGTTCATTTGCACCATTCACTCTGGTCCATCCTCTCTTTTCTCCTCCTATCGCCGACTTTCTCTCATTCATCCCATTACTGCATGTACCTTCCATTGTACCTCTTTTCATTCATAAACAGGCCTCTTTACCCAGTCACTGCATTGCCCGTCATGGCACCGACCACAACCCCAAATCCACCTGAAAACATGCTGAAGGATTCTTGTAATGCTTTGCTCTCTACCCCCACACCGTCTTTATGTATCTGGGTTTCTATACACCTACACTGACGAATCACGAAATATCAAAAACGAGTCATATAAAACTTCCATTACTTTTACCTCATAAATCTGTGTATGTAATCTGTGTAAATCCAAACAATTTCTACAAATAATATTGTGGAATGTCTATGTTTCCTCCATGTTGAAAGCAAAATGTTTTGGTATGTGCTAAACTGTAGTTGCTATGTGTTCATGAACTGGAAATTCACTAATAAAGTGATAAACTGGTGCATTATTACTGTATATTGTTGACAGGTCATGGGGGAACAGTAAAATTACACATTTTCTGTGCTTTACCATCTTTATTGCTGGATACAAAGTGGGCACTTCCTCTGTGAAACCTTTGTGTAACCAATGGTTACAGGTGGCCATGTTTAAGGACATAAAATGACACAAACATTCTGGTAAAAAGCTTTGTAAGGTTATCACTGATTCACTGATGGTGCCAATACTGCCTGTAAATACTTCCGTACCATCAACCCTTGTGATCTACAGTAGTAACATCTCAATGGAGGAACAGGTGCTGTGTGAATTCATAGGTTAGCAATGATTCTAATCTAATCATGAGTCCGTTGTTGGTGATTCAATGGGGGGGGGCAATATTTATAATTTTCAATGAAATTAGTTTCATTCAGCAGTGTGAAACTCAACAGCAAAATATCTCTGTGAACAAATTTTAATAATACAATGTACCCTAAATAAAACATTGACATATTCAGTGGACTAAACTACAGTAAATTAACTACAACATCGCCTCTGAAATGAGATGTTAAAGTTTTCAATGGTATGTTAAACTAGCAGGTACATTTTGAAATGAAACAAAAATCTCTTGTCGCGTGCACGTTTATCTGCCACTACTCTTTCTGCCAAGTGCTCTGCAACAGGTGTTTTGTAGAGCAAACTAACATGAGCATGTCATTCAGTACTGCCGTAGTGAGCTGCTCAGTAGGGAAGGACAAAGTGGATCAGAGTCAAATGAAATGGAAAAAATACATTACTTGTGCAAACATGGCAACATGCAACTGAACTGACCTTTGGCAGTCACCGTAGTAAAACACGATAAGAAATTCGAAGTCTGAAAACAAAAAATATATAAATATATAAAGATATGACAATCCCTCATATCTAAAACGTTTTCTGTTTCCTGCTTCAAGTGGACACAGCTGGTTTACAGTAAACAGGATCCTCTTGGACACCAGATCAGTCCCTCCAAGTAATTAAAAAGGACAAAAATGTTAAAGTACAGAACTGAATACACGCCGAGTAATCCAGAATTTTGAATGACTGATATATAGTTCCACCACACATGCAGAAAAAACTGTATAGTAGGAGAAGAGACTACATATCATAGTGCACAAAAAAAAAGTGTCCATCAGATAGGTGGCAGACGTGAATATTACGCGTGTGGCTGCTGTAGAGTCAATGTTCTGTACCTTCATGTTTCTGGCCCTCCCCTGGGTCCCATCTCAATGATCCAGTAACAAGCCATCTGTCATTGTCATTGTAATTAATCCGGTGCTATTTAGTGGATAATGAGATGCTGTCGTGGGTTTTGTGTAGCTTCACTTCCCAGAGACTTGTTTCCTGTCTCCGTCAGAGCAAGGAGGAGGTGGGAGAGAAAGGATGCAATAGAGCCGTACTGCAGCACGGTGGCTGCTGCCAGTGTCGGCATACAGATGGTTGGGACATTTACTCGCCAACATTCACCTGCTCTGAGAACGCCACTCATCACTCATAATCAAGCACTCATGACACGAGCGCTTAAAGCCTTCAACAGCAAAGAGGGTTTATGTCTTACGAGGCGTATACCTACCTAGGACATGCGATAGGTGCGACGATGGTTTCAAATGATGTGGCGACACATAAAATGTAAAATAAGCATGATTGTGGGGACTGCTCCATATTTACCAGATTATTTACGGGAAAGGGGCCAATTCTGACAGAATCTGAACACCAGCCGGCTATCAGAAAAATCTTCTGCAATCACGTGAAAATTAAACGCTTGACTAGCTGGGCTGCTCCTGCTCGGGATGGAAATTGCCCTGCCACATGTAATATCTCATGCTAAGGCATTGCACTCAACATTCACATCAATTGCCTCCTTCACTATAACGATAATTCATATTGGAATAGTATCGCTGGGGAGATGAATACATTTTCACTCTCCGACAGGGACAGACAGTGCCAGGGCATGTGAAATTCCACACGCAAACACCACGAATACAGGTGAACATCTTCAATCCTTCACCATGAGTGTTATGTATTACCTGCCACTGGATTTTCTATTATATCTCACAGTTTGCATAACACTTTACAACACATCTGTGAATTGATCACAACGAAGGAATTTACATAAAACAGAGCGCTGAAGGCGGAGAGGAGTCATTTGATGGACATATAAATGGATCTATTAACTTACATTGAACACAGAACTCTCTTTAATTTTTATATATATAAAACATAACATAAAATCAATCAATGCTGTCAAAAAAATAGGGCGATGTTATGACACTGACAGAGCCGTGAAAATAGTGAATAATGACAAAGTGCACGCCTGAAGTTTGACAATCAAAGTAATTAAGTTATTAAAACACAGTTTACTTTAGTCAGTATGAACGGCAGCATTACTTTATTTCTCAACCATGTTAGCGTCTGACAGCTACCCACAATCGGCGTGATCCAATCAACTCCAGGGAAATGAGGTGAGGACATGATTAAGCAGAATCTGAGTAGAATTTTGAGCGGATGAATAAAACAATCTTTGTGAGCCCCACTGGTCTTTTCATTTTCCACTTATTCACTGCCAAGAGCTTCCGTTATAAGCATTTGTTAACGCACTAATTTCAGTGATAAATCTCACACACTCTCTCTGTTCGCCAGCAGAGAGGTGAGTAAGCCAACTCTATCGAATCAACAACCATTTCACACAAGCAGAGAATCAAACACACACTCACTCAAAAAAAGCATCAAATGAGGTATAATTTAACAAAAGAGCTATCTGATCCAGCGTGATGAGTAGAGGACTAAGCATGTCTACAAGGGTTACAGCTGCACTCTCATTGGCTAGATTGATGGTTGACACTTCAAGGTAGTCTGTGGGTGCTGGAATCAAGCATCATAACGATGGCCAAGGACCCAAGGTATGTGGTTAATGGCAGTAAAGAGAGCAGTGTGCATGTGTGCCAGTTGCTCAAAGAGGCACTGCAGTTTGTTGGTGATCACTCCACTGAGCTACAACGGAAAGTGATCATCCAAAGTCATTCAAAGCATGCAAATATGCCATTCAAACCTTTGAGCTGACTTCAATTATATCATTAGTGCTAAGGATTCTCTTTAGGATCTACATTATGGTGTTCAGGTGTTCAGAGATTCTAGAAAGGGACCAAATTTCATTGGCCCTTGCAAACTCAATTTTAAATGTGGCTTTGTGAGAGTTTTGGGTGATGATAAAAAGTCAGAAAAGACTCTGAGATCAAGGCAGACTGAAAATGTGCTCCACAGTTCCAATGTGTGTTCTCATTAAATCTGGATAAGAATGAAAGCCTGGAGGAGGCTTACTGGTGTGAGGAAATACTCCTGATAAGATTGAGTACAAACTATCCATAATGACTCCAAACAGGGCTATTTCCTTGAAAATAACAAAGCTGCAGGGCAGCCTATCCCAGGTGAAATGCAGCCTGCGGTTCTAGATGAGGGCTGATACAGGGTGACATGGACAGCGATATGACAGTTCTTGCTGTTTGTTAAATAGACTCTGTGCATTGCTTCTGCCTGGCATAGGGAGCTTGCTGGTGTCTGGGCACATTAATCAGAGTGTCACCCCAGCAGAAGAGTTATGAATGAGCTACAGTACTGTTGGAGATGTGGATCGCTGGGACATGTACAAACCTGCTGCTAGCATCTTGTAAGAAGTGGGGGAGGGATGCTGCTAATGCAAATTTTGTGTGCGCAATTTTTTGGTATCTGTTGTGCAGTGGACAACAATGCTAGATAATCTTGATCAAATGTACCATTCATCAAGATGCCTGCCCGCTGACAGTCAGACAATTATCTCACAAAATACAGAGTACGCTCAGTGTCTGCGAGCGCTTAATAAAATCCACTGCGAAAAGTCAGAACAAATCTCAACATTTAACCATGAGTAAGTCGAACATATCGCATTCCCTGACACTCTCAGCTTGTAAATCCAACCATTACTGAACCCTTTATCCACAAAGACGCACCATTCGGAGGTCCAATAACTCACAAGACTCCTGTTTACACAGAAACATCACCACACAGAGATAATACGCTCTAAACTATAATATTTTTTTGACACAGAATTGAAGGTTTTGCACATAAGTTGACGTACGCACTTAGATCTGTGTGATCAGGTCTTCTGCACTATGGTACTTATAAGAGTTCCCCCGTCCATCGCGGTTATCCTTGTCTTCATGTGACGAGAGGCATAAAGTCATATGTTTCTGCAGCCATTAATGAGGACGGGGACCTGAATTACATTTAATCGATCGATATGTAGTGCCATTGCTGTTCGGCAGAACTTAACATTGCAATTACATGCTAACGGAAATTAGCTCATTAATGCAGGCAAGGGGAGAGATAATGTACTGATGCCCATTTAACACACCCAGGTACAAACACACAGAACATTCCCTGCTCTGTGATTTTACATATCTACATCTCATTTCCTGAAGCCCCTTCAGGTTCTTGCTACATCCGCCTTTTTGAATAGTTGCATTTCAATTGGATTACCGTGACTGTGTGGATGTCAACAAGTTTGAGCGTGTGCGTGTCTGTGGGTGTGCGTGTCTGTGGTGAGGACAAATGACTCAATGAATGAATAAGTTCGGCGTGAAACGTGTGTGCTAGAGCAAAACAAGAATATTTAAAGGATCAGTACGAGGATTGAGCGTGATGTTTCTGTAATCTGTATTTTCCACAAAGACAGCACTTAGTGTATTATTCTGGAGTTTTTAAAGATCAACGTCTCAATTGCCACAAGAAATCTGTAACATCCTCAGCTGTGTTTATCCATTTATCCAGGGCAAATCGGCCTGACCTTTCAGCAAGAGCAGTCAACTGATTGCAATATTTTCTTGGGTCGTGTGAGTATCTGAAACCTACACTTACTGCAGACACAGGCCCAGATTTCACTCATCTACACTCATCTGTGTTCCTTCCCACCAGGACACTCATAATTAACAAACAGCTGCCATAGTGCCAATAAAATAAAGTTGTAGGAAAGTGTTTATGTGAGTGAACCCTGTGCTACTTTTAGTTAGCAAGAAAATTCACCTCGCCCCTTCATCTCCAGGTGAAGGCTACTTTTTATGAAAATAAAATGTCAAGATGTTTGAGAAGTTCCAGAATTTAGACACTTTACTATGACAGCTGTTTTTTCCTGTAACAAATATAATTCTTCAGGCTACATTACATCCAAATAGTGATGCAAATGTTTAGCAGTTTCCTTCATCTGACCTTGTTCATTTAAATGATTATACATACATGAATTCAGTTCAGTTGATATGGTATATTTTCACAGCACAAGCCAATTAAATTAGGTATTTGGCTCAGTAATTAAAAAAAACCCGTAAATCAAAAGGAAAATCACTCAAAATTGCTGCACTTTCTCCTGCGTTATCTTTTAAATTACGCAAAAAAATTACCAGACTTAGACTGAAAATGATGTAACTTAATAATCCTGCACAATTTAAAGGCTTTATTGGAAAGCAGTTAAAACAAAGCTCTGCCCGTTGTAACAAAGAAACGCCTATACTTGCCTTTATCAGGCAGAAACATAAAATCCTTGTGGTTAATCAGTGACCAAATAATCATTATCATATTTACAATACATATATGTGATATGAGACCATTGCAAATGAAGTACATCTAATGACAAATATCAAATACTGAGATTAGAACAATAATTTTCGATGCAAATGTTTACATTAGCAAAACATCTATTGCATCAAAATATTGACTGAATACAATTATTAATAATTAATAATACACTTTTGTTTTTCACATTTGTTCATATTTAATCTTTCGGTTTTGTTTTATGAATACTGAAAAGCTAGCCAAGAGTTGAGCATTGGGATAAAATTAGTAACATGTAAAAAACAGTGCTGTTAATCTTTGAAAAAAGCCTTTGTTTTTAGTTCAAACTTAACGTCGAGCAACATATCTGCCAGCGGACATGCTGAGAATACATTCTCCATCAAGAGGGGAAATCCAAGCCATGTTTACATTTGGGTTAAGGAGGATGTGATCAGACAGAAGGGGATGTATTCATAAAATGTACAAGAATTCCTGTGTTACTCAGTAGGTTTAAGCATCATAAAATGATCTGCTCGTCCTGGGCCGAGATCCAGAGTACAGACACTATAAAACCAGAGCCATGCAAAATTAATTATAATGAGGCCTCTAAAAAAATGAGTGTCATC
Source organism: Gadopsis marmoratus (assembly GCA_036023855.1). Classification (NCBI taxonomy): domain Eukaryota; kingdom Metazoa; phylum Chordata; class Actinopteri; order Centrarchiformes; family Percichthyidae; genus Gadopsis; species Gadopsis marmoratus. The sequence goes on from JAVQJF010086985.1 coordinate 53,239, forward strand.
TGCAAACCAGATTCTATAGGCTTCTACATATATCTGTAGTATGTGGTATACCCAAAACAAGTCAAGACCAAAGAATTAAAACTGATGATGATGAGGGGACCTTTACTCCTAGACAGAGTGGCACAATTTACATTGATACTTGATATTAATAAATTAGACATAAAAAAGACATTGCAGTGCTCAGGAGCCTTGCTCTGGATAAATAGCTTAAAAACTATAAACCTAGAGGGAGTCTTTTTAAACACATTTGATGCCCCTGGGCATAAAATGCAAATACATTAGCACAGGCATGAAAGGAATGAGTGGGGTCACCAAGAACTGATATTAACAGTGAGTAAGATTATGGTGAATTTTATTGCATTTCCATGTGTAAACCCAGGGTGTTTCATTCAGATCAACCTTCTTTTGACACCTCTCTCTCTCTCTGAACAGAGCAGTCACAACATGCAAACAAGAATTACTGGCTTGATACTCCGTATGGAGATAAGGCAAGCCTCTGTGTTAAATGGGATTTAGGAGGAAATGTCAACCGGACTCATTTGGGTGATAGAAGCACAGTGGAGTGGCCATTAAACAGTAAAACAGCTCTCTTTATTTGGAGGCTGATAGATGAGGCAGTCATCTTTATTCACAGCCTTTCTTGTCAAATGGAACAAATCTTTGCATGGCCGTTCTTTCTTCCTTTGTCGTGCCATTTTTCTCTCCTTCTCGTAAATACACATGCAGCATCATCGTGGAACAGAAGAAGCCTCTCCAGACTTTGTAATTAATAACAATGGTGTAATCAAATTAAGGGCTGCCTTCTTCTCGTCTGTTTTGTTTTTTGCAATGTAATGATTATTCTGCCCTAATGAGTTTGCTCCATTGCCTTCACCCTGTGCTGCTCTCTCTGAATGCCACTATGACATCTTTTGATAATGAGGTTAGAGGGACAGGTTGGGGTGAGGCATCAAATAGGGTGAGGGTGACAGTAAGGCTGGAAAGATCAGTCTCTCTGCAGGGTGGCAACAAGGGT
>JAVQJF010086996.1:0-15410 GCA_036023855.1 Gadopsis marmoratus
CTTTTTAAGTGATAAACTGAACTGAAAGCCAAGTGTCATGTGGGCACAGTAACTTAATTCCGTGTTACCCGTGATGTCAAAATGCTATTTTTAACGACAGTATTGGTTTGCCTTCATGACTTTACGTGTGTGCTGTATGTAATTTCATATGTGTTGTGTTTTAGAGTTCGGACACAGTACTGAGTCGTTATACACCAATGTACCACAAGGTCAGGTATACACGGTGGTGGTATTAGGAACCTCATGTTACTAACACTCTCTCAGTACTTTTTCAACCTACATTTTCCAAATTGTGAGCACTAACTGAATGCCTCGTCGGGTGCTTAAGAGAGGTTTGCACCGGGGTGCTGTAAGTGTTTTCTCCCTAGGGTCCTTTGGTTCTCTAACACCTGTTGATGTTTGGTGATCACTGAATACTTTCACTCCCTTTTTATTGAGATCAACATAAACATGTCATAATATCTGAAATGAGTTTGGTAATTATTTTGGGTTTTGTGGAGCTGTTTTATTTATTTTTTTTTTTTTTTACACAACTGTTGCAGAGTAGGCTGATAAGCTTATTGTCTAATTCAGTGATTCCCAACCAGGACTATTCCTTAAGTTGCAGCAGGGCACATAGAAACTAAATTGAAAAAGTAGAAGTTACTGGATTGGATTTTAAATATGTATCCACGTATTGAATGACCTGTAACACACTGTTGCGATTGACAGTGCGCGAAAACTAGCCAGCAAGCGAACAGCTAACTAAAAGTAATGATGGTAATAATACTAAATGGTTGACATAGATATTCAAATACTGTTTGAATAGTTAGCAAAAAGTAATGGATAAATGGTTGAAATAGCTAAAAGTAATTAATAAATATAGTAAAAATTCAAACTTGACCATACCGACCTTAACAATATCCTTAATAGCGTTAAATAACAGGCTGTGTTGTGAAGGGGTATTTGATATCATCTGACAGGGCTGTGTGTGGGAACCACTGGTCTAATTAAACCCAATCCTGTTTTGTAATTAATTTCTCTTCATTTAATAGTAATTGAAAAATGTGCAAAGTTGAATCGGATATTTTCTGTAACACGACAAAATAATTCACCATCATAACATTAAACTCTCTTAGGCCAGCAGGGATAATAAACCCGCCGACTGTTCTCCCCACAGAGCAACAGACGGTTGTCCTTCTGCCCAGATCCCCTTCAGCCTCTAAGACCTACTTCCCCCTCCCAGTGGACAACCTCGAGGAGGAGTTCAGGCTTCGCTCAGCTGACGATGGCAAACTCTTCAGGGAGGAGTACAATGTAAGCATCCCCTCTTCTTTGACCTGGAGGTTGAGGTAGCAGGCGGTCGTAAGGCGGAGTCTTCTGTATTCTGTACAAGTTCTGGAAATAGTGTTTACGTCAGGCACCTGGGGTTAAAGCACGGAGTCATTTTGTATATGTATGCTAAAGATTTGTGTTTCGCTGTTTATTTTTCATGAGGGGTGGCTTAAGGCCGTGTCGACGTGGACTCATTTGAGACATTATCCACTGGCCACATCTGTAATGTACATTTAACCATGCATTAGTTGAGAATTGTAATTACTCTAAACAAAACAATACCCATATTATCATTATTATGCAACTTTGTGTAGCCATAATGTTTTTGCTTAAGAAAAGAGTGTTTTGAAATGGCATCTCGAACCTAAGAGGCCAAAGTGTTTTGTGCTTTAAACCATGGCAACAAAACCACATACAAAATGTCTAAAATTGGGGTTAAAGGGTTTTCCCACAACAACTGCATGTTCATGAGAAGGCATAAGACTCAGAGCTATGTGTGTATTTTCTATTCAGAACTACTGTCGCTATATGTGTCACAGTGTCCATGACGCATACTGCACACATACACACCCACATGCACGAAAAATATCCTTTTGACTATTTGTGATTGGGATTGAGGATCTGAGTCAAAGTAGTGTATGACTCATGGTCCGCGTAACACAAATATGCGATATTATTCAGTTTGTAAGCACAGACCGAGGAAGTTAAAGTTATCTGCTTTTAATGGAGGACTGTTTACTGTAGGTAGCAGAGGAAGTGTCTTACAAAGCCTTACACACGGCAGAGCGCAGTGCATGTGAGCAGTCGAAAGTCAGCCAGTCCGACTGCTTTTCTTCAGTATGGGCGGATGTATAGATAGTCATTTTGTTTTGCAGTCCTTGCCAGGGGGTAATGCCCACGGGACATATGAGGAGGCCAACAAGGACGACAACAAGGAGAAGAACCGATACCCCAACATCCTTCCCTGTGAGTGTACTTTCTGTTATGTGTTAACTAGTTTTTCTTTTGACTCACACCCAGAGCTCAGTTTCCTGCTTGTGTGTGAGCGTGTTTTTTTTTTGGGGGGGGGGGGGTTTATCCAAACCAACACATCATATTTATTCACAATGAAACCCCTCAGCCCTAAGAGTTTCCTCACCCTTTTTCCTTTTTACAGTTGCAGTCTCATTAATAATTCCTTGTGTAACTTTTTTCGTTACATACGCATTCTGATCCTTAAAGTTGTAGTTGGACATTCTGGCATGTACGCTTACTGGCTTTCTTGCAGAGCAGAGTGACTGATACCACTCTCATGCCTGTGCAGTAAATATGTGTCTGGTGCCACAAGCCGGTTAGCTTAGATTAGCATAAAGACTTGAAATGTGGGGGGGGGGGGGCTGCTAGCTTGGCTCTGTGTAATGGTAACAAAATCTGCCTACCAGCACGTGTAAAGCTCACTAATGAATGCGTTGTATCTTAACTGTTTAATCTGTACAAAAATTAAAATGTGTTGTTTTACGGGAGGTTAAGTTGCCGGAGCTATTTCTTTGCTGGAAGCAGTTGCCAGGCAACCAGTGGAGACTCCAGGAAACGACTGCTCCTGGATTTTGTTGACTTTGGACAGCCTGACGTTTCCTCCATTGTTGTCAGTCCTTATGCTAAGCTAAGTGGCTGCTGGGTGTAGCTTCATATTTTACCGTGCAGACACGACAGTGGCGTTGACCTTCTAACTCTCGGCAAGAAAGCAAATAAGCATATATCCCAAAGAGTTCTTTTATGCTGCCTGCCTAGTGTTTATTATTATTATTATTATTATTATTATTATTATTAAGAGTACAGTGATAGATTCTGTGTATTGTTTTTCCACCGTAAACCCCTAAAATGTCCAGTGGTATTTTCACCAACAGATGATCATTCCAGAGTGGTGTTGACGCAGCTGGAAGGAAATCCCTGTTCAGACTATGTGAATGCATCTTACATTGATGTGAGTTTTTTGTTTTGTTTTGTTTTGTCATCATTCTGTTGAGCACCGTTCATTTATTTGTAAAATGGCAACACTAACTGGACCAAAATAACAATTGGTGAAGTTTGCACAGTTCTGTCATTCTTGACCTTGGAAACAGTAGTTGAAGAGTCACTCCGGCCATAAGGTCCACTAGCAGCTATACTGGAGCTTTATATTCATTTTCTTAATTAACTTAATATTCTTTTCAACAGGGTTTCATGGAAAAGAACAAATTCATAGCAGCACAGGGTAGGATATAGTGCACTTGAAAATGACATACATAATCATGTTGATGCCTTGGTTATTACTTTCACATCTTAATAAATTCTTATTATAATAATCATTGAACTTTTGTCTCACAGGTCCAAAAGAAGACACTGTAGCAGATTTCTGGAGGATGATATGGGAGCAGAAAGTAGCGACTGTTGTCATGCTGACAAACCTGAAAGAAAGGAAAGAAGTGAGTGATTTTCAGCCTTGTTTATTTCTTGTTTATTATTATGTGCCTCAGCTCCCCTGCTGAAGTGTCTCTGAACAAGAGAAGCTCCTGGGTTTTCGTCTCCAGCCAAGTCTCTGGTCCGACTCCGACTCTGATGGGATTAATGGAGCATCACAAAAAGATTCGAGAAGAAATGTGCTTCAATTAGATATCGTTGGTTATTGGGCAAAGGTGAAACCGTCACACCTGTAATGTCCCCTCTGACATCTCTTTTCTCTGCTATAACCGCACAGTCTTTGTGAACCAGAGCTCATTCGCAGAGGAGAAAGGAGAAAACATAAAAAGATCAATAAGAGGAGAATTGGCAAAGATTTAAATCGGCATGTGGACGGGTTGAAATCAATGGCTACATAATGAGTTATTAAGTCCTCTAAGGAAGTATCATAATCACCCAGCACAGTTTTATATTGAGTGGTTTTACCTCTCTCACTTACACTAATCTGGATCGACTGGCTGTGAAATTGAAGCATGTGTATTTAACCCATTTTTCCTCTTGAAAGGAAAGGCCTTGAATGCGTTACAGAAGAACGACTCCTTTTTTTTGGCATTTCATTTATTGATTCTAAAAGCTGTCATCTCCCCCCAGGACAAGTGCTACCAGTACTGGCCAGATCAGGGCTGTTGGACCTATGGGAATGTGAGGGTGGCAGTAGAAGACTTCACGGTCCTTGTGGACTACACCATACGAAAGTTCTGTGTACAATATGTAAGTTTCAAGAACTGCTTGTCTAGTTAATATGTATGTAATGCAGTGTTAACAGAAACATGGATGGTGTTTGTGAAACAACGCTGCATGTTGTATCATGATCAGTTTAGTTCCTTTTTCATAATTTCTGAAAACCTTCTGCAACAGTCTTGCTCTAGGGTAGAGAAAATGTATCCAGGTCAGCGGCTGCTACTTTGATAACGGTTCCTGTTGAAGATATATCAAAAGGTTGCCCTGGGGCCAGACCGGGTTGGTTGCGTCTCCAAACTCGCTGTGCTGGTGTTGTTAAAACTCTTACCTGTGTTCCTGTCTCTATGTAGCAAGCCAGCGATGCCGCCAAGACTCCCAGACTGGTCACCCAGCTCCACTTCACCAGCTGGCCTGACTTTGGAGTGCCTTTCTCCCCCATTGGCATGCTCAAGTTCCTCAAAAAGGTCAAGGCAGTCAATCCATCCTTCGCTGGGCCCATTGTGGTCCACTGCAGGTACCAGAACTCTGAGCTAATGCGTCATTGTCTGTTAGTTTGTTGTTTACTTGACTGAACATTGGTTTTAATTATTCAATTTGTTTCTATGGAGATAAATATACTTGGCCATAAATGTCCGCTTTGTGTGTCTGACTGGAAACAATTTGAGTGGCTATAGCAATACATGTGTTTGTTTACACAGCACAGATGTTTCTTTGTTTCACTCCTGTTGCCTTCGTGCTCCTGTTGACGTGCAAGTGTCAGCTGAGGATTGTGGTTCATCCAGCCTGTGGTTTGTTTTGTGCCTCTGCAGCGCTGGTGTTGGGAGGACAGGAACCTTCATCGTAATAGATGCCATGATCGACATAATGCACGCGGAGCAGAAAGTTGACGTGTTTGGGTTTGTGGCTAAGATACGAGAGCAGCGCTCGCAGCTCGTTCAGACTGATGTGAGTTCTCACTTGTCGATCATGTCATATTTAACAGCTAATGTGTGAATTATCTTTCATCTGTAAATGTTCTAATGCCGCTGCATAGTGTGTGTTCATCTGTTTGTGTGTACTCTCACTTCAGATGCAGTACTCATTCATCTACCAGGCCCTGCTTGAATACTACCTCTACGGAGACACGGAGCTGGACGTGTCGTCTCTGGAAGGACATCTGCACAAACTCCACAACACCTTTGCAAACGGTGACCGAGTCGGCCTAGAGGAAGAGTTTAAGGTAAGACCTCTTACAGTATTTCACATTCTGGTGCAGAGAGATTCAACCTGTGTAAGACTGCAGAGTTTACACCCATCAGAGTTAATATAACACCTTTTATTTTTAGAAATCAAACATATACAAAAATAACCACAAGCATAAACAGCCAACCATCTCAAGCAAGAGAAAAGTGTACCAGCTTTAGCTACTTTACGCTTGCAGTCCGTTAGCTACTTGAGAGGCATATCCGCTTTACAGACAAAAAAACATGTCCAGTTAACATGTCCCATCACCTACATATACTGTTCTTACAAAGCACTTGCTGTTAAAAGGTGCCTTGAAATATTGCCTTGCCTGTATTTATCACTGAAAAATTAATTCTTACTAATACAAGAAATTAGATGGGAAATAAAGAAGAAAAAGAAATAAAAATGGCCCTAATGACAAGACATTTGCACTGTTTAGATTTGTGAGCAAAATGATAGTGAGCATTTGCAGGTTTGTAACAGTGTCACTTTGCTTGCTTGACTTCTGCCCAGAAACTGACCAACATGCGAATAATGAAGGAGAACATGAGAATGGGGAATCTTCCTGCCAACATGAAGAAGAACAGAGTTCTGCAAATTATTCCATGTAAGAAAGACTGTAGAACTACAATAAATTGGACGCCTGTTTCATATATCAACTCATAGCAGATTTTAACCTGCAGATTATATTGTCTGTCACAATGTTTACAATCTGTTTCCTCTCCCCCCCCAACCCTGTTTTTATACCTGATTCTCTGTGAACGTGTTTATAAGCTGCTCTGTTTCCAATTCAGATGACTTCAATAGAGTTATTCTCTCCATGAGAAGAGGTCAGGAGTTCACGGATTACATCAATGCATCTTTTATAGATGTAAGCAGATTTCATTACGCCTCCCTTCCTGCATTTATATGTGCAATAGTTCATAGGTATTCCTATTAACACACATTATTGGACCTGTAAAGCTGAAGAAGTGTGTGTGTGCGTGTTTCCTGTGACTCAGGGCTACAGACAGAAGGACTACTTCATTGCCACCCAGGGCCCCCTGACACACACAGTAGAGGATTTCTGGCGAATGGTGTGGGAATGGAAATGTCACTCCATTGTCATGCTCACTGAGCTCCAGGAGAGGGAGCAGGTAAGCTGCGATGGCTGATGACGGCAAGCCAGCTATGACCGATGGCTTCAATATTCACTACAGCAGTGCAACATAAGCCATCTCTGTGCTGATTTCCTGCTTCTGTAACAAAACTGTACACCTTTATGTCAGGTCATGCTTGTGCAGCATTTCATATTTTGAACCTGCTTTAGAATATTTACATTTCATGTGTTAAGCTGCAGTTTCTGTGTAACTTATTGCCAGCAGTAAACAAACACTTATCTCTGTTTTTGCAGGACAAATGTTGCCAATACTGGCCCACAGAGGACTCCGTCACCTACGGCGATTACGCTGTGGAGTTGAAGGGAGACACTTTGTGTGACACCTTCAGTCTACGAGACTTGGTACTCACCTTTCTCCCGGTAAGCAAATGAACCTCTCACTATCACACAGCTGTCAATGATGGCAGCAAAAGCCATCATTCATTTGCCTGTCAGGATGAAAAGGCATTTATTGGCTCTCTTGATGCAATTCCACTGAGCGTTTTAGGCATTTTCCAAGGGATATGGAAGTATTCCTTTGCATTGACTGAAACTAAACATTAAAATTGAGCCAGTAAGATTGAAGTATTTACATAATTTAAGTAAAAGTACAGTGTAACAATGTAAAAATACTCCATTACAAAATAAAGTTCTGCATTTAAAATCTGAACTAAAAGTACAAAAGTATTATCAGAAAAGGTAATTAAAGTGAAAAGTGAAAAGTAGTTTTTCGACAGAAAAATGGTCCCTGTGAGTGATATGTTATTACATTATTACTCTTTTGGCGGCCAGAGGAAATGTAGTGGGGCAGGATGTGTTTAGGATTCTCAAGTGGGAGACTCCCATCTCATATATTTAATTAAATTCGACCCACATCACCTCTGAGGCTCACTAGCACATCGCTGCCTCCTGGAGCAGCACCCATCAGTCCACCACTCATCTACTGCAAACTTAACCTACACTGACATTGCACCTGCAATTATGCTTTCATATACTGCTAATAAATCATATTTGAAAGGTATTATGATCTCCCGTCTGCCTGTGCATTTCCTCTCAAAGGACAAGCAGACGAGGGTGATCAGGCACTTCCACTTCCACGGCTGGCCGGAGGTCGGCATCCCGGCGGAGGGGAAAGGCATGATCGACATCATCGCCTCAGTGCAGAGACAGCAGCAGCAGTCCGGGAACCATCCCATCGTCGTACACTGCAGGTAGCTTCTAATCCTTCATGTAGGCACACTTTTTTATATTGCCGTCGTCTACTGCAGCGTTCTGCACACGGCAGATATAAACAGTACGATTTGTGTATTCGCGAGCCACAGTTTGTGCTTGAATTACTTCCTAAGAGTTTTGGTGTTTGTGTGTGCTGCAGTGCGGGTGCAGGGCGAACAGGTACGTTCATTGCACTGAGCAATATCTTGGAGCGAGTCAAGGCAGAAGGCCTGCTGGACGTGTTCCAAACTGTGAAGAGTTTACGTATGCAGAGGCCACATATGGTCCAAACTGTGGTAAGCATCTTTAAGTGCCCGTTCCCTGTTTTATCTTCACTGAAACAGAGTTTTCAGGCTACCCCCTAATCCCATCTTTTCCGTTCCGTTTCTCTTTCTTCCACAGGAACAATATGACTTCTGCTACAGGGTGGTACAAGACTTTGTCGACATTTTCTCAGACTATGCCAATTTTAAATGACGAGATTTGCCTTAAACATGGTTTTTAATGTTGTTTTCTAATGCTGGTTTGTCAGTTTTATGTGTTTCTTTAACTTGGTCAAATGATCTATTTTGCTATGCACTTGTCCTACCATTAACTGATACTCCATCCTCGCTGTAATATAGTGTATGTTGGTGGATGAAAATTGTAAATGGGGGAAAAAAATTTAGGTTAATTATGTATATTTCACATCATGTATGATAATTATTTTGTCATGAAGTGTTGTTTCAGACTTGGTCTCTTATTTCAGTTGTGTTGTATAATACTGTACTTTAAATGTTTATCTAAGTATTATTTTGGATTGACCACATAATATTTTTAAAAAGTTGTAGTTATTGTAAATGTATTTATGTATTGACGATGACATTCCATTCTTGAGTTTGGGGAACACGACGGGAATGTTAAGATTTTTTATTATTATTATTGTATACATACAGTACATTCTTTCATTTGATTACTTCTGAGATTAGAGGCGATATTTAAACTATTTTTCGTTGTCTTCAAGCTACATGCCCATCACAAATGCGATACTCTTTCCAATGGAAATATTGTCAGAAAAAGAATGAATCACTTCAGCCATAATACAGAGAACGGAAAGTTGTACAACAGAGGCTGAGGGTTGATTTCCAACATGGATTCAGGAAGAGGTTTCACAGTAAGATGTATCACAGAGTCGTGAAAGAGCATTAAACTGGTTTTGTACCTCAAAAGTGGTATGCAACTGCATTTAACATGGATGTAACATTACTACAGTCTGCCTTTTGTCTGTAGACAGCAAGTATTTTGCTAAAATTATTGCACATTAAAAAGCACATATAGCTAAGCCTTTTGCCAAGAACCTGCAATACTCAAGAGTATGTTTATTGCTTTATTTGTATCATAGATTAGAGATTTTTCACAAAATCAGTGCCATATGTACATTTTTAAGAGACATGGAAAAGTAGAACAACCCGAAGTGGAAGGCCGAGCATTTAACGGTGATCCTAAGAAAAGGGACAATTTCATGACAACCTGTAACGTTAAATGAGTTCTGCAATGGCAAAAAGCACAACGCACAAATGTGGTGCATCAGTGCCTGCTTAAAGCCAGAGCAGCAAAAATAACAACAGCAAAAAAAAAACCATACTATCAACCTTCAGTTAGTTTAGATCTTTCAGCATACATGGGTTTGTTTATTCACTTTGGTCAAAATGAGGAACCAGGATGTTTCACAGAAAAATATCTAAAGTTAGTTTTATTCCTAGGTAAGTATCTCGAGTGTGAAACAGTTTTTCTGTGAATCTCTTCTGAGGCAGTAACCCCCCCCCTTCACCTGATACTCCAACATTAAACCAAACATTTGGAATGATTCGACCCAGCTCTGCATTAATCTTCAATGAGATGTGTAATTTTGTTGATGCTGTATGTAAACGCTACTTGACAAAGTGCTACCATTGTGAAAGTTGCTGAGCAGCAAGGAAGTGTCAAGTGATTGGTGATAGTTTGTGTGCTATCTGTGGGAGACGTGACGTGCGGCAGAAGAAAAATCTTTTTCTCCCATGGCTTCTTTTCTGTCTATGCCCGTCCTTTTAAGAACATTGAGGAGGGTCTCTTTAGACTGCAGCTCTCTCTGTGGGTGGTCTATCCCTTTTTGGATTCTCAATGTCTTTGAAATGCCAGTTGCAATATTAAAGTAATCTGAAAATGCTTTGCGGGTCAGTGACTTTTCTTCAGATCTCTTTGCAAGCTATGCAAAGAGAATAATCATTTATTAAAATAGTTGTCGAGTCATTTCCTTTCGATTGACTAATCGGTAAAAACGACTAAGCTCTCAATTCTGCTGTAAACAAAAGACAGGATTTGAAACAATAACCCTCTCGGTTACCAAAGCTGCTTTTTAATCACCTGTTTTGCATGAGTTTTAGTTAAATATAAATATGAGACCATAAGCTAGATCAAAACTTTCACCAGAATCATCAGGTCTGCAACTACGGACTGTTTTCATGATCAGTCAATCTGACAGTTAATTTCCCACCGTGATGTCAGCAAATTGTCTGCTTTCAATGAGCAGCACTAAAAACTAGGAGTGGAAGTCGTACAAATTCCCGCTGATTCCCCAAACAGTGTTGAGCTGCAGTGGAAGGATCGTAACAAAAGGAGGGATTTTGTACTGAAAAGGGTGTAACTTTGGAACATACCAACTTGATTTGTCTAACTCAGGTGGCTGAAGCCTCCTGTTAGTTTCAGATTAAACTTTGGAATATTTGTCCCCCATGACTTTCATTAAAAGAGCATTAGGAAAGGACCTTTTACTGGCCAGTATGAGCAGAAGGAACAATTAACAGCAAGCAAAAACTTGCAATGTTCATATGAGACCCTGACTGTTAAAGACGGACTTGAGAAAATGTGAACATATCCTTTAAGTTCAACTTAATTTTGTCATTTAGTTTGACTCTTAAAATTGCTATATAGCATGCAGTCTTTCCTTCTCGTTTTAAAGTCTCTTGTGTGTATTTGTCAATGCTTGAGGCAGCCATAGTGAGGAAGTACCCCGCAGAGGAACATCAAGCAACAGTATGATAACATGGGATTAAATACCAGCAAGAACAGAGAATATGCGTGGTTAAAAAAACAGCAATATAAAGACAACAGGAAAACCTCAAACTAATTCACAACATGCACAGCAACAAAGAGGTTCAGTGTTTCCTGACTCCCCAAACTCCGGTTTGCAAATGTCCATTCTGTTCAATGAAAAATAACTAAAACTGAGTCACAACTGAAGACACCTTTAGTATCATCTTCTGCTTATAGACCGTCGGCATCACTCAGCCCATTAAATTACACCTAAAATCAGCAGTTATCCAAGTTGCACTGGATATGCTGCCTAACATACTGAGACATAAAGGCAGATTTCTTGACCTGTGTGAACACGAGTTTGAGCCAACAGGGGGCAGTGCACCTCTATATGTAGATGAGAAATTCTGTTAAAAATGAGAAACTCAAGTCCTATTACAAACTCAGTTTATAATATATCTCTCAAGACAAGCAAGAAAGTTCCTCTTTCAAGATACATGTCACGAGATACATGATTACAACAAGAAAATAAATGTGTCACCAGTCAGTAGCAGCGAGAAGTAAATCTGAGATATTTTTGCCAAACAATCATGTTTCTTATCTTGCAGAAAAAGCCAAGTGACAAAAAGCCTTTTGTTGACAATTTCCACTTCCTCTGGGACACGGTGTCATGGTAACACTCGACAGTGGGAGGGGTTGTAACCCAAAACAGGTCGGCATGAGTGAAGAGGTCATATGAATTATGTATTAACCCTATCTGGCTCTCTAATTTTGACTGACTCCTAACTAATTATACTTTGTCTTTCACAAGGCTTTCCATTTTCTTTCTAATATAATATGGAACACATTATATTATGTGATCTGCGCTGTGACCCCTCTGCTGTAATGCTTTCATGTTTGGCTTAGGAAACTATTTTCTGATTACACTGTGTCTGTGTATTTCAAGCAAAGTCTTTCTTCACTTGTTCTGTCATTTTCCCCCTAAACATACCAACATTCCACATTTCACCGTTTCCTGAACAGAATACGGTTCCGGCATGAGAATTAAGCACGTTGGACCACAAACATGTTGCATTATCACATGGAGTCAATCTTTTACATTTATATAGTGCAGAGAAATTTTTAAACATATACGAGGAATGCTGTTTAGACCAAAGCATCGTTTTTTCCAGAGCTTTTCACTTTCATTGAGATTTGCGAAAATGAATCAACACACTTTCTCCATGTAAAAACATTCAGTAAGACATGAGAACACAGAATTATCACTTCAAAGTGCTCCTCAGGCAGATCACTGGTGGGTTTTAGAGATAATGTGCTTGTTTTTGCTGATACAAGACCACAGCAGCGCTAGCGGCTCTTTGAGGCTGTACTTAGGCACAGTGGTGCTTTGCTCTAAAGAGATATTTCAGTCTGGACCAATAACCTAAACATTTCCTGTATCTGCAGAGAGTGAAGGAACAAAGATGATACAAGAGTCTGAATTGTTTCAAATGTTGTAAGCTGTAAAAACGTGTGGTTTCTAAGCTCTCAACATGACCACGGTGGTACGCTCTCTTCTCTTTCCACAGTGTGGTTGTGGATGATGAAATGAGACCGGCACAGGGCAGAACATGGAGACTGTACCATTAACATCCTGAGAACGAACCGGAGATCTGTCTGCCTGTCTGTTGTTTACTTCACATCTCTGAGTTACTGGCTTGATAATGACTTGTTGTTAAATTTCTTCTCTCTTCCTCTCCCTGTCTCTCTTTCACAGCGGAGCATCTCGCTACACTGAAAACATTCTCAACAGGCGCTTCAAGTTTTACCATAATTCAATCAGACAGCTCTTACTGGGATGTTAATGTGACACAATGCCCCCCAAAATGCATTACAAGTGTTATCCTATTCCTCTCTTGTTCCATCAGGCTATTATGCTTTTCAAGCTGCGTTTTCAGGGAATACAGTGGCAGTTCTGATGGACCGACTGCTTGGCTTGGACCCAAAATGTATAAAAATAAAACGTAGATGGGAAGAGAACTATTAAAAGCCAATACGATAAAAATCATAGCTGGTATGGATGTCATGTTTGGAATATGTTGCGAGGCTGCTTACAGGATGAGCCTGGTGACATTATCCATCTTTGTTATTGGTCACAAATATAATGAAAAGAACAAAACCAACAATATTTGTCCACCTTTCAGTGCTTATCAACTTCCCTGCCCTGTTTGTGGCCCCAAGCCTGTTGATTCCCACTGAAGAAGAAAATCTTTTAAAAAGGCATCAAAAATACATCAGGAGAGTGGAACAGTTTGACGTTAGGTGCGCTGCCAGTCCAGTTTGCTTTAGTTTTAAAGTCACATTTTTTGTCTAATGTTATTTTGTTTGATTACTGAGGTTGTTACCATATTCGCATGAATTGTCTTTGTTAGAGTCTGCCATGCAAATTGTATCCATGTCTATTCTTGCTGTATATATGTATTGAGAACCGCAATGGGACCATAAGCTCTATTGTGCTATCTTTGGCCAACAAGCTGGGAATCTTGCTTTTTATTGTCGGGAAACAAAAGAAAAATAAAGTAAACCATACAGTTTCCCCACCGGGCTACCTCCAGCGGTAATACGTGATGATAGTGCTTACGGGCAGTGCTGAAGAGTCCCTGGTGCATCTGGGTTAAACAGCAGAACAGCATCAGGTTAAAGACCGTGAGGCGGAGTGCTGACACCGCAGAGGCAGAGATCTCTAGCCAGAAGGAAGGAATTAAACAAAGCCAGTCTGCACATGTCTTTGATGCATGGGTCATAAAGGGAGGAATTAAAATGCACAGTCGCAGCCAAGGTGCTTTGTGGACAACCCTGTCCATTTGTCTCCTCGTTCAAGCAGTATAGCGGTCATTCTTGACCGACTTCAGAAAGCCACATGTACGGTAAAAGTGAATCAAAACATCCTCAACCACACAGAACCTTTTAAACCGCTGCAGAAAATAGCCTTTGATGGGCATTTTCAAGAATGGTGGTCAGGTTTGACAAACCGTTTCTAAGTGGGAGAAATGGAGTTGCCAAAAAAAACCCATTCACCACTAACTGGTTTGCAATAAACAGTGGGGGGGGGGTCTATCATGTTTCTGAAAATCTACCACCATTTTGTTTCTGTGTTTGCTATGAAATACAAATTGCCATTTGACCAAAGCCACCAAAGTTGACTAATAGCTGTTGCTACATTTCCAACAGACATCTTTATCATACATGCAATCCGTTCCACTTTAAACATGAACAAAACCTCCGTACTCCGAACATTCCCTGACTGTGCATCTGACATCTGTTATTGCAGTGACAATATATGAACTGAGAAATGTACAGGGTTCCTTTTTTAAGAGGTCAGCATGAGTGAACAAAAGTTATTAAACATGAAATATTGTTGTTATGGTTGCATTACATTACCCAGCTGCTCTCTAACTAAAAGCCCTCTGGACACCAGTCAGGGAGGGAAGTCATAGAATTAAAACGTTGATTGATTGACATTCTTCATGTGGCCCAACAAACGTCATGAGCCTTGTCTGGCGATCCTCTTAGTTCCTGTCTGTCAGTTGTCCTCCTTATCACTGTGAGGAACTGTTGGGTGTTTCACAAGTAAGCGATTCATAAAATGAGGAAACAATGAGAATTGTGAAAGGCCAAAAAAACAAAAAAGAACACTCTTCCTTTTCTGATTCTGTTACTGTTCATGGTGTTGATACAGGAATGTGCAACTAAATTCTGTCCCCTACACGAGCAAAATTTGTGAAATAATCTCTCTTAAATGCTCCGTGAACATCTGGAATTTGCATTTGAAGTGCAAAATGGGTGAGACTGGACTGATCAATGTTCGTTTACGTGCGAGTTGTGATGAGATGTTTAATCTGTGAAAGGAACATAATATGGGCACTTCAAAGCATCATGACTGCAGTGGCTTTTAGCACGACCTGTCCGGTGGTACCCTGACAGTGTAGCTTCATAAGTGCCCTCTACGAATAAGGCATTCGGTTTCTGTTTGACATTTGTCGCAATGTAGGGAACGTGTATTAAATTGCAAATTGTAGCCATACATTTTTGATAACCGAGAGATTGAGCATTAATACAGTAAACAATGATCACAATGTTTGAACTTTGTTAGTTTTTCATAAAAATATATAAGTAGTAGTAGAGTTTTCACTTGTAAGATGATCATCACCAGAGCATCACTTAAAAGCAAGCGTTATTTTAAGAAATGCACTTATTCGCTTTCCCGAGCAAGAGCTAGGTGAGAAGAGCGATGCCATTCTCATGTCTGTACGGTAAAATATCAGGCCACAGC
>JAVQJF010087008.1:0-16797 GCA_036023855.1 Gadopsis marmoratus
CAGAGTGGGGGGCATTTTATTTTTTTTTTTCGTGGGGATTTTGTTCGTTCATACTTTGGTCCCTCAATAATAAGACACCACAAACGACTCTATATCTGGCATATGTTGACGCTTTGATAACTGTTTTTTCTTCTTCTTCATAATATCTTTTTTTTTGAAAGATTTATTTTGGGGCTTTTTTGCCTTTATCTGACAGTGACAGCTGCAGAGAGAGACAGGAAAAGTGGGAGAGAGGGGCTGACATCGAATCAGTAAGGATTCA
This sequence comes from Gadopsis marmoratus, assembly GCA_036023855.1. Taxonomy (NCBI): domain Eukaryota; kingdom Metazoa; phylum Chordata; class Actinopteri; order Centrarchiformes; family Percichthyidae; genus Gadopsis; species Gadopsis marmoratus. The sequence continues at coordinate 263 of JAVQJF010087008.1, forward strand.
GTCTCAATGGTACACACTCTACCAGGTGAGCTACCGGGGAAACATCCTTTATGGAATGCTTTAAGACAAGGATACTCAACTTGCTTTGCACCTGATATTAGCAACCTTGTATACAGCAATTGTCATTTGGCAAATTAAACACAGAGGTTTAGGATTGGTGTGAGGTGGCAAAATAAAGGCAATTGCCTGTCTTTGTTGTCAACCTTTTGACCTTTGCTGTCCTCACTCATCTTTACCAAGTGGCAGATCCAGTCGCAGGAGCCCTGCTCAAGCTTTGCCCACAGGAATTTCTGCCAGGCAGACAGCCCAAGTGCCCCGCGCCGGTTAGGTATAACAGTAAGTGGTCTATAAGTTGAGTCTCACTGCTTTAAAAACAAAAACTGAACTGGTTGATGCTGAGCAGTTGACATTAGTTTCCTCTAAATGCAACATACTGTGCAACATACTCACTTGATGAATTGTAGCATGAGGTCAGAGACAAACTTGGCGGTAGTGACAATGAATGATCCAGGCTCATTGAAAGTTTGAGCGTTGTGTTCAATATAACGAACCTCCCACATCAGAGAGGACAGTCGTCTGAAAAGGAAATATAAATGTGTTGAGTGGGTGTTTAATTCTCTCACACACACACACACACACAAACAAACACTCTGTATCTTCTGCCATCTGTTTTACTCAAGCACAGCCTGAGGTGAGGTACCTGTAGAAGCGGTTCACTAGCCTTTCGCGTATGGTGCTGAGGTCGGTGACGTAGGCCACTACTGTGCAGTACGTGGGGTAGGCCTGTAGGTCCACTGGAAAGGCAAACGGTGCTGCCACATCTGGGGGTGGCAAGTTCGGCCAGGTGAGCATACAAGAAGAAGAGGATTATTACTGGAACGCAACCGCTGCATATGCACAGTATAACAATAGCAATGCTAACCTCGCATCTTTGTCCCTTTTGCTTTTACCCAATTTAGATGCACCTACAAGAGTTCATATAAATCCTGTCCCGTGAACCATTTGCAGAACAGAGCGTAGGAGTAACAGGGAGAGATTTAGAAGAATTTAGTGTGCAGGCGGTTGGTGCTCGTGTGTTTAATCCCCCAAACTGTCACTAGAGGGAGCCCTCACACCAGCTTTCCTGCACTGGGAGGAGGGCATTAATGCAAAGTCAGTGCTTAAAGTGACATTACATCACTTAAGGGGAACTCAAGCAAGCACCTCAATATTTGGCTCAACGTGTTAGCAGCTTTTTCCTTTGAACATATGATCCGTGGCCCTGCCGGGCTTGCACTGATGAGCTCAGAGCGGTGACTCATGTTGTGTAGACTCCTGCCGTTGCCTCTGCTTTACGAGAAATGTGCCCTCATGGCTTAACTTCACATCCCTGCTTACGTGACACAAGTGGACTGTTACTTTGGTGATGCCGTACCGAGCGTGCAGAGCTGGTCGATGGCTTTGATGATGCGTTCGCACTCGTCTGCACGTGTGCGGCAGCCCCATTCCCCATCCAGGGGGACATACAGCAGCTCCTTCTGCTCTTCTTCTGTCAGCGGGACGCTCGTGCCCAGCTCGTCGGGGAACGTGGCTGCACGGGGAAGAAACGAAGAGGCAGAAAAACCCCATCAAGATTGTAAAATGTTGAAACCATATTGGAATTTGTCATGTTGGAATGTGTGCACTGTAGTGTGGGTGTAGTCGAGAGACCTACCATCATCAGGGATGGGTTCCATATCCCAAGGACTCATCTTCTCCGTGTCTCCATTATCCCAGCTGCATGGGAGACAGTGTTGATATGAATCATCACATTGTAGTCCTTGTGTTTTTGTATTGTGCCTAAGTGACGTCCCTCTGCCGCAGCCGAAAGTGGAGGTCATTCTCTAACAAACATTTTTCAAATAACGTGTCAGACCACGAGCACTCTGTGCCGACGAGAAGAAAAATAACTCATGCAGACAATGTGCTTATTAATGTTCCAAATTGGAACGTCACTGACGATGAAAGTCCGAGCAACACAAAACAAAGGGCAGCCTTAGTTGGCGTCATTGTGAATATCAAAGACAAACTGTCGTCCAGGACGGTTTCATGAAGCTCCTCGAATGATCCGAGCCATGAGGTGTTTGTGCAGTTAATGAGTGTTGTGAGAGGAGGCGTCAGCCACCTAATCGCAAGGAGACATTTGTCTACATTTGCCGAGAATTTGTCACAAGCAGACAAATTCCTGTTAAGGCCAGCTCAGGCCAAAGACTCGCGACGAGACCAGTTGAAATTTGCAATGCGCTGGGTCTGCAACATTCTGAAACGTGCCAGTTTACACCAATGCGACTAGATGAGATGTTTCCATAGCAACATCCATTCTAACTGCTGACTTTGCAGGCGTTTTGTGTAGCTGTATATAATCTGTAGCGTCTTAAATTATGAATGAGGACAGTAATAGTGAGTTACTTGCTACAGTTGCATTTCTAGTGTTGATGAAACTGTGAAAACTGTGAAACAGGTGAAGTGCCTTACATTCTAAAACCAGCCACTGGCGACTTAACAACCGGCTTGAGTCGAGCTGAGGCGGGCCAGTTCACACCGCTGTGACATTCTAAAACGGCATCTCGCCGCATATCTTTGGTCTGAACCGGCCTTTCCGTGTAAAACATCTGAATGAAAGCATTTCACATTTCTCATTCTCGGTCAGTGTGGGAAGTCGAATCTCAAACCCGTTCAATCCCAGGATTCACTAGAGATGCCAAGAGACCACCTGCACAGTGGACAAAGTGTGATAAGAGTCTTTTTCAGAAGCCAACTTTGGTCTCTAAATTCCAAATGAAATTTCTCAAATATATATTATATATACACTCAATACTTGCGTTTTTGGTAAATATTTACCTTTTAGTGTCGCAAATTAGTCCTGCATAAAAATAACAATCCAAGAATCACCATTTCTCCACCCACGTTTCTCCTGTAAGCTCCCTGTGCCTATGAGTGGTTGTCAGGTATGCGCCATAAACAGAGTTGTACTATATACGGTTCACGTTGGTAGGGTAGCAGAAATGTTCGGGGTAGTTTGCTCAAGGTGTTGAATACATTTCTGTTATTAACCTGCGACTGTGGCCAGATATCATTGTGAGGTACATGTAGTTTTGACACTTTGTTCCCCTTGGAAACCTAAAAATAGATATGCACACGTCACTCTACTTCCTTTTCGAGGTTTCCTTGATTCGGATTCATTTTGGTCTCATTTGTGTTATTTCTGTCTCATACACGCTATGTCTGCTTTCATTTCCGAACCCCTCTGCATGTGCAGTTTGTCGTTTGTTGATGCAAATTCAGGGAGAAATTACAAACCCTTGGTTTGATGCAAAGGATCTCGTTGCTGATTCAAATACAACAGATTTAGCATGTGGAAATGAGACTGTAGAGCGCTTTGATCAAAGCTGCAGTGTGAATTGTACAGCCCTAAATAGAGTTAGTGCAAGCTGTGATCATACCAGACATTGTAGCACTGAAACAGGCTGTCAGGATACTGAGGCTGGTAGGGCTCCTGGCTCTCAATGGTCCCAAACCACCAGGCATCGTCAATCACTGACCGAAATCTGTCACCTATACACACACAACACAGTTAGTTTAGATCTTTACATGAAAAAAAGAACCGAATTCATGAACTGACCTAGAAAATATACTGTATGTGACATATACAGGGTTCTTGCAGCTTTTAAGCAGTAAAATTCAAGCACTTTTCAAGCACTGTCAAGGTACCTAAACCAAACATTTCCAGACCTTCAAAGCCTTTATCGTCTATATTGTTACTATTAATGCCAGGAGAAAAAAAAATATATATAACACCTGAACATTGAATGATAATTTCATTTAAAATATTAATTTGAATTTTTTTTTGAAACACCAGCTTATATTGCAAATCAAGCATTTTCAAGGACTGTTTTCATATGTAAGCATATTCCTGGCCTTGAAAACAAAACAGTTTCCAAACTTTCAAGACTTTGCGTGAACCCTGCATATATTTGGTATTTGTTTCAAATTCTGCACATTTCTAGTTAAGTCAGACTACGAATGCAAAACTGGCTGACCTATACTCCACTGCCTCTTTCTTGCATTGTCAAACTGCTGCCGCAGTATCAGGAAGTCGATAACATCAGGCATGTCGTGGTATCTGCAACAAGACACAAACATACACATTAAGTCAAAGAGCAACGGCTGAATAAATAAAACAGCCATACTAACAGTGTAAAACAGATCAAACAGTCTTCACTTTATAATGCCAGTCAACTTTACTGGTTTGAATGTTTTATGAGAACTGTCTTGTCTTGGGTCAAGATGAGAATTAATTTAAGAAAAGAAATGTTATATTTAAACTTAGCAGAAGAGGGAGGCACATAGATTACTTATCGGCACTGAAAATCTGCACCCTGTTGCAAAAAGGTGGATGGATCAATGGCAAGTTCCATTAAGTTTGGGGTATGTCACATTGTAAAGTAGCAGTATGTACCATACACATCACATATTAGTAGGAGTGCCGTGATGCATCAGAAACAAGTATCAACACTTAAAATTGAATCTTTGAACATCTGAGCTTGACAGTATGCTGTCAACAAGAGCGGGATGCTTACTTCATGGAGAAGGATCCTCCGGTCAGTTTGCCGGTGTCGGGGTCCAGGAAGGAAAGCTTCAGGCAGCACAGTGTGGGCAGGCCAACCTCATACTTGATGCCGACTATCTTCATCAATTCCTGCTCCTGAACACCACCGGTACATAAAAGAACAGATAATGCAAATGAATACAACTCATTTCTTCTCAGGAAAGGTGAAGCATAGTTCACATATTTCATATATTTTCTTTTCAGTCTTGTGCATTCTGCAGGCTGAGAGAGTCCCGGCAAGGCTACAGTACATTTGAAACCGGAGCAATGCTTTAGTGTTGCCATGCCTTGTTTGTTCAAACATGTACGCTGTGCCTGCAATGCATTATGGGCTATTTCTGCCTCCACACATGGAAAAAGAAATAAAAATATAGCAAGTGAAAATGCAATCCCATTAGCTGTTACTTTTAAATGTTAAGAGACTGTTTCATGAACAGGGATGAAACTTTGTTCTCTGCAGACATTTTTCTCTTAGTAGAGGTGCAATTTTAGGACAGAAAGGGGATTCAAGCAAACATGAAAGTGAAACCAGACAAGTTTCCGTGATGAAGAAGAGGCTGTGTGTGTGGTGGGTGTTGAATTGCATCATTGTGGCTTGCTACTACGCAGTGATTAATAGGAATTGGTATGCATTCCGAGGAAGATCTGCTCTTCACTGCACACCTATCAGAGAAGTTGAGCAAAGTTTTCCACCTGTGACTTTTACTTTTATGTTGTTAATGATTTATTATTCATTTAACCATTCAAACAGTAGGCCCTCTGTGTGAAGATTTTATCTCACATGGCTCTAGTGTGATTTTCTACATGGGGCTTCTCCTCAGTGGTTGTGGGCACACAAATAAAGAGACATTATAAATCTCTAGAAACATGGGATCTAAAGAGCGCCGTCTCTCTTCAGAGAGTCTTAGGGTGAGTTTGTAGACTTGGAGCATGTTGCCCTTAGTTCGGGTTTCTTTTCACACTGAGAAAAATCCTAAACGCATCACTGCAAACCACGCGAGAGTGTTTACTCTGCTTTTTGGTCAGATGTGTCTGGGGACGTTACGCACTCCAGTATAGTTGGTTTGTAGCAAAAACCGCCAGTAAAAACCGAAGAAGAAGAAGAAGAAAGTAAATACAGTGTTCCGAACTAGTGCATCTTTGTCAGACGGTTCCTTACCCGTAGCTCCATCTTGTGCCAGGGCTGCTTCTTAGGATTGATGCTGTAGATCTTTTTTTGTTTGGCCATTTCCACGTAGGCTTCATGACCCTGTCTGAAGTAGTAGAGCTGCACACACACACATACGCCAATTCAAATATACCACAAAACGCGTGTCTTGTGTGTTATTCTAGCACATTATGTATATTTGTCTGGAATGTGACTGTACCTAAAAGTCTTAAAGCTTGTGGCGACATGCTTAAGAGATGTTTTTAGTTAATGGCAATGTCAGTCAGTGCGCCCCTTATTTTTGCGCACGCAATGGGCATTGCAGCCTGAAGGGGCCGCTAAATTTAGAGCAGACTTTCGGTCTTGTTGCTATGTAAAACATGTTTTGGTATGAGCAGCAGACATGTGGCGCACATGTGGTGAGGACAGTGTAAGAGAAGCAGGCGGCGTGTACCTCGTCTCCCATCTGGGGTATGTAAGGACATCTGCGGGGGACCGTGTCTGTGATCCAGGCAGAGGGAAGCCACTCCTCCAGAGTCAGCCCTTCCTCCTGCAGCTCTGACCTCTGAATGACACACAATGGAATAAACACTCAGGAACAGTTCTTTCACAAATGTGAGGTTTTGCGATATGGAACATTTCTATTCTAGTTCTAATGACCCTCACCTAACGTCTCCATACTTCATGTTAACCGTTGTAATTTCATTTTGTCAAATGTGCAGAAAATGCTGCAAAAGAAGCCACAAGGATTCAAATACAATTTTGTCAAAGGCCATTGCTGACGACAAACCTTCCTCTTCTCCTTTGGCTTCTTCTTTGGCAACGCGCCGTCTTTGTCTGCTTTCTCCTTCTTCCTTTCTTTCTTGCTTTCCCTCTTCTTCTCGCCATCCTCCTCCGAGCCGCTGCTTTTCTTTTTCACTTTCACGCTCTTCTTGGGCGGCTCAAGGTTGATCCCTGCGTCTGCCGTCCAGTCCGAGTAATCGCTGGAGTAGTCGCTGCGAGAGAGCAGACAAAACACACAGACGTGTCAGTTGGTCTGTGTTCTGATTTGCATATACTGCAGTGCGTGCGTGTATCTGTCGGAGATGGCTAATATGATAAATGTGTGTGACATACTGTACGCGTCTTACCTTGAGCTACTGTGGTCATCCGGCCAGGGCTCCTTAGCATTCTCGTCCTTCTCCTCCTCTGACGAATGCCCGTTGATTTGCCGTACCTCCACCTCTCCCTGGAAACACACGTCATTTTATCTTAGCACTCTAATGGATGCATGGATGAACCAAAAGACAAACAGAATCAGTGACAAGGAAAGGCATCACACAGGCAAAAGTTTGTCTATCGTTGTGAGTTTGGTGCACTTGGATCAGCATCATGGAGAAGCAGTAAGTGGTACTGAGCAGAGCTACACCCCCTTTAATCCTCCAATGCTCAACAAATTGATTATCTTTTATTGTTGGGACTCCTGTTATGGAAGTGGACATAAACGTTTTCACGGAATAATTACACTGTCGGACTGCTACGCTGCTTTACTGGCCACATCTCTACGGTTTCAGTCGTATACTCTGCCATGCATTGTGCCTGGCTTATTTATATGACCAGGTGTTCTTTTGGAAAGATCAAAAATATATATATTTTTAAATATAACATATTTGTGTTACATTGCGCAGCACTAGCAGTCCAGAATGTCTCCACATATGGCTAAACTGGGGGGGAAACCGTGGTTAACATGTTTGCAAAGTCTGAATAGGGGGTCTTTGGTGAAATTAGCTGATCTGAAATTGGACGCGAAGAGGAACGAGTACAAACGTAGTTAATAGCAAATTATATGAGCCAACAAAATGGGAAAAGATTATACTGCCTGAACAAAATCATTGGATTGGAACATAAAGTGCTACATATATCTATTTTTTTATGACAATGGATGAGTTTCAAGAAGGGCTTACCACATAGCTCCCCCACAAAGTATAAAAAGAAAATTCAAAAAGAGGCGCTGCCAGTATGGTATCTACCTCTGAAGTGCTTTCATCGTCATCAGCGGCCTCGGCGCTCTGGCGGCTCGTCTCCTCCATGGCAGCGCGAGTCTGATAGCCGTGGTTGCCCTGGCTCCTCCGCCCCTCGTCGGCCGCACACTCTGAAGTCGGATGAACCTGCGACAACCGCGAGTGTAGGACAGAAACGAGACAAAAGCCGGGCGATATGAGCGCTGATAGCGGAATACTAGCTGAGCAAGTAACAAGAAGTCTCTTATTACAAATAAACTGAAATCCCGCGCCCAAGAGACGTTAAGTCAAGAATAAAAAGGTTATGGGAGAAAAATCATGTTCCTGTAAAACAATAATGTGTGTGTGTTAATTGGCTTACCCTGCTCTCCTTAGGGAGAGAGTGGATGGTACGTCTCCTTCTCTCCGACTGATAAATATTGATCTCCTCCTCCCCTTTGGCCTCACGCCAGTTTACCTGTCTCCTACACAACAAACACACACAGCCATGACATGCGTTAAAACTGCCACCTCCGAAAACAAGATCCTTCCTGTGAAATCAGTTTTGCCAACGTGTGCGTGTGTGTGTGTGTGTGTGTGTGTGTTACCTGACAGAGGCGTCCTCCAGCTCAGGCACCAGCACCCTGCGGCTCCAGGCCACCAGGTCTCCCTCTGTGGCCATCTGGCTGCGCGGGGCGTTGCTGTGCATCTGGCGGACACCTTCGATCTGCCCGCTGCGACGCAGGCCCACGTTGGGCGGCGAGTGCACCTCTGTGGATGACCCCACCGACCCTGAGGAACAAGAGAACAAATAGTGCTTTAAAAAAATTGTATTTAATTTTTTTAAATAAATATCAACAGCATGTAAGTGATACACCAGTTTCTGTTTTTTACTGTTCTGCTGGTTAACATGATAAAGGATGCTGACACCAAACTCATCCATGTGTTTCCAGTAGGTCATACACTCAGGCGGAGTTCATTAGAATGTGTAGCTCTAAAATACATATGAAAAAGGCTGTTGCTAATGGTTATTGATTATCTGCCAATGATGTTCTTGATTAATAAATCAGCTGTTTAATCTGTTATATGTAAAACATTTCTACTGTAATTACCTAAAGCCTGAGTGGAGCTGGTTACTTTGTCTGGCCAAAGAAAAGCAGCAAATCCTCAAATTTAAGAAGCTGCAACCAGCAAATATATTTGGTGTTTTTGCTTGAAAAAGCTTTTAACCATTAATCCTTTAACAAAATAGTTAACTACTACTCGTTTCAGCTCTACAAGAGATTGAGCAACAGATGGAAGGGAAGACTAGAGGAGAAAAAAACAACAATGATTGGACCCAGCAGGGTGTCAGTTACTGAGTTAATGATATTTCATTTGTCAAACCTAATGGAATTTACAATAAAAACACTTGTGATTTTGTTACCAAGAAGGTTCTTTCTGTTAAATAAAGCCGGCAGCGTGCAGGCAATTGCTTATCATAGTGTGTGCTAATGTTAGTATGTTAGTATGGAGCACCTGCATGATTAAGATCTAATGTTTTATCATTTACCAGAGAAGATGACCAAAAGGCAAAGTATTATGTGAAGATCGGTTCTCTGCTTTGCTCAAAATGCTTGTTTTGCGGTAAATTATGTATGTTGCTGAATAAACATTTGAATTGTCCCTAAATAATGTCCCTGTCCTTGCTACTTCAAGGCAGGTGATGCACACGGCCTTTCCTACCTCTGCTGGCCCTGGTGTTTGCAGCTGAGACGTCATTTGCTCCCAGTCTCTGGTCCTGTTCCTGCTGCAGCCTCTGAATCATAGTGTCCAGAGGACTGGCGCCGTCCACCGCCTGCTCGCTCACCACTTGGTTCAGGCCTGACACAGACAGGGACGGAGTAAGTGGAAGAGAGACAGAACGGGCGACGGTTATGGTAAAGTGTAAAAAAAATCCTATACTCTTCACGTCACAATGCTCTACCATGAAGTTGAAAGACAAAAACAAAGGCAATGACCTTTAAAAGCTGAGAGCAGGGCAAGGTTAGGTTAACACAATCCTATATAAAACCTCAGAAATAAATGTAGAGGTCATACTGTCTCACAGGAAACCCCATCCCCCTGCCTCCTTCACCTACCTTCAATGTGCACTACTGATGCATTTCATTAGTTACTGTTTGTTTCTGTTCATACTCCTGCTGTCATGTTTAAACATCCTTATTAATTCTGGTTTTAATTGCCAATGCTGGTGTAGCTTCAGTAAAAAGCCTATCATGAAGCACATTTGGGGACAGATAACAGCGTGATCGGCTGACATAACGGGTTACTATTAGACAGCAGAGCTTCAGGTAAAGGCCTGATCTGAAGTGCACCATCCCACAAGAGCGGAGCAGAACCACAGCGGAGTTCATACCTGAAGAAGTGACCCCCATCTGCGGAATCAGCTGCTCATCCCTGCAGCCCTCCCTGCCAGGCACCAGCCGCTGGTATCTAGGGGGGTGGGGGTTCCCGTCCACATCCACCAGGAAGGGAGGGGGCATTAGGTGTGGCGCCTGCTGAGTCTGCTCGTCCAGCACGTAATTGTTGGCATCCCGGATCAGGGGCCGGTAGTCGGTGTGGAAGAACATCTGGTCCGCTATCTGAAAAGCAGAAAGGTTCATTTACTGATGCTTCTGTACCACCGACCTGGCAAGGTGACATGGGCATTTGTTATTACCGATAACATCAACTGCGCACGCTGTTGCACGGGCGTGTATGAAGATCAAAGGTGTTGCTTTACCTTGTCATACTTGCTGCTGGAGCCGAAGCCAAAGATGAGCAGGTGTCCATGGGAGTCGGTGGCTGCAAAATGCTGCCCATCTGGACTACATTTGCAGTCAAACAACGCCCCGTGCCCTTGGCCCTCAATCTATCGACACACAGAGAGGGGGGTGGGGGGGTGGAGATCGGTGCCCACTGTAAATCATAGTGTTACACTAGCAGGGGGAATTCTATGCTGCAACAGGTGAAAGTCAGGGACACAGTCAACTCAAGCTGTTACTACCCACTATTACAGAACAGAGCGCCGCCTGCAGAAAATGAAACTTCGTCAACAGAAAACACTAACTGTTCTGATTGTCAGCCGGCCGTTGCCTTCGGTCCGTTCTGTGGGTATTGCTTCGCTCTCACAAGAGCTCCATTCAGTCACAAGATGAAAACATTTCTTCAGAGTTCTTGCCTCTTTGCCCCTTATTCAGTATAAAAAAAAAAAAAAAGACTCCTCGTCTGCCAAAGCCACTAAACTCACACACGGCCGAACCCAAATGAACCTGAAGCACTAAACTTACAATCAAAAAGGCGCGTGTGCTTTCAGCCAGCTAGAGGACAGGCAACTCTAGAAGATGTTGAATAGTGGCGCTGGTGGACAAAGCAGATATCTAGTAGCATGTAACAAAACGCTACAGCACAACGCCGTCCGAGACGTTCTAGAGAATTTAGGGAAGCAAACAGATTCATATAGCTAAGTTAAAGCAGTGGAAGCAGCACTGATGAAACAGTGTTTGCGGCGGATTTGGCAAAGTAAGAAGGAGCAGTGCAGGTCAGCTTTGCACTGCAAAGGGTGTGTTGGAAACAAGATGCCGAAAGCAGATTACGTCACATGTAAATAGCAGCAGGTCAACTCTGGTTGAACTGCCTTCGAGGCTTGGCTCCATTAAAGCAGACTATGTAGCTTTGGAAAGAAGAAACACTCTTCCCCTTGTAAATGAAAAGTCGAATTAATAGTTAATAAATTCCTCCTTATTCAGTTTAATACACCCAGATGTTTTGATGCTCGAGTCTTACTCAGTCTGTAGCGCATGGTGGCTAATGTTAGCTAACATGACATGTGGTCAAGTGGTTTGGGAGACGACCCAGTCAGAGGGACACGAGTTCAGTTCCACTGCTGGACGTGGTGCACTAACGTTAGCAGCCTTTAGATAGATGTCGGTCTGCAACTGACATTACTGCGTCAGTTCTCTGACTGCATGATTCCCTTCCACTTCTCTTACGCTACATTTTAGCATTCACTATTATCCTGTACTTGTCACTTGTGTCCACAGGGGCCGGTGTTTAGCAACAGTTACATAGTCTCAAAGTTTCAAACTGAAATATGTATGCAGTAAGATTTGTGTCAATATACATCAACAAAAACGCCACAAACGTCTTCAATATCAAACAAAAATATGAATTTTCAGCTCTCTCTTGTGCTGCCTGACTTTTTGTTTGCAGTTCTGACACAAACCTCTCATGTAGGCTGTAGACGGCCGACGTGACTGTTTTTGCTTCAGTGCGTTTTATTCTCTATCAAATTCCTTGTATGTGAAAACCTACTTGGAAATTAATCTGCTTCTGATTCTGTTATTAAACAACTCACTGTCTATGTTCAACACCACGATTTGGCTGGCTGAGCACATCACTGAGTGTCTCACTTGTTCCGGGACCGTGATTAATGCCGTCCCTGGTTACCATAGAGGCACACGCAGGAAATACAACAGTGGCTTCAATGATTAACACACTATGTGAATAAAGTAAAGTGTGGTGCCATGACTTCACTCCACCACAGCCACACGCGGTGCATTCAACGACAGAGAAAATGCACTGAGGAGAGGAAAGAAAGAGAGCAAAGAGAGAAAGTGAAAGCAATGAGGAAGGTGGGGAAGTGATGGCGAGTGAGAGGGAAAGAATGTGAGATGAAGGGTGAAACTGAGAAAGGAAAGGGAAAGCCCGAAGCAAAGGCTAAAAGGGGGGGGGGGGAATCTGAGTATCTTTTTGCTGATTCACTGCATAAGAGAACATGACATCTGTGCGACATGGGAGGAGGACAACTATAAGGATGGGGTCACACTCAGATTCAGTGTGAATACAGCCAAAGAGACAGTGAGTGAGACAAAGAGACAGAGAGGCGCACAACAGTCTCACCATGTTGAAATAGGAGCGGATCTTGACTCCTCTGGCCAGGTCCCACACAATGCAATTCCCGTCATGCCCCGCTGAGAAAAGGATTCTTGGATCAAAGGGGTGTGGCTCCAGAACAAACACCTCATCCTCGTGGCCCTGTCATTAAACGACACCGACATCTGGATTAAGAAACTCCAAGGAAAAGAAGACAAAAAAAGATGTGCAACAAGCACGTCAGCCGTGCTTGTTCCCTCTGTGCTTGCCACTCTCCCTGTGAGTTGTGTTTAAGGGCACTCCGATAGCCGAGTTCCCGGGGTCAGCCGCCAAACCAACACAACCATTTGATTTTTTTCTTCTTTTTTTTTTTAAAGAAAGACAAAGAAATGTGTGTGAAAGTAAGAAAACAATGTCAATATGTGTAATGTTTTGAAAAAAGGCCAGCAAAAATGCAAAGAACTGTACATGGGCATTCGTAGTTAGAAGGCGTAACATGGAAACATCCTTTCTGTTGTGGAGCACAGATAATATGCCGAGAGCTCAGTATTACCCAACCAACCAAAAATCACTTTAGCAGCAACACATGGATTGGGATTAGAATGTTAAGAATAAATAAAGTGCAAATTATAAGATTGACAAAGAACCCTTAAAATGCTGTTAAAGTTCAATTCATCACTTTTTATATTGGGCGTTTACATGTGTGACGGCGTTTGCACGTGGGTGTGCTGCGTCGCTACATACCATCAGGACGTGGACGAGGTTGCCGGTGGTGGAGTTCCACACCTTCAGCGTCAGATTGTTGGCCGCCGTGATCACTGTGCTGTCATGGCGATCCCATGCTACCATGGTAACCTTCAGCTTGGTCACCTTGTCTTCCAGCGGAGGAGGGTTGTACTTCCTGAAGGGAAGGTGTTGACGCGCGGATGTCATGTTTGGGCCAATTGAGGTCAGTTCGGTTTACGTTATACACAGACGTAAGAGAGCAAATAGAAGACATATTGAAAAATGTTTTTTGTAACAATTAATTCAAAGGAGTGGACAATGCTCCTGCTATTGAATTTAATCTATTATCCTCTGTCCCTTTATACAGCATTAATAAGGAGCTGGCTAATCTGACAGCTCGACCTTTATCTTTACAGGATCTTTTTTCACAACATCTGCTGTTACCGTTTACTGCTGTTACATACTTCAACAATTAAACAGTTATATATGCTAATTATGTTGTCAATGTGATTTTAGTCCATTTAACTCTCTCAGTGTTTTGTTGTGGCTTCCACTTTTATTGTACTATCTCAGATTCACTTATCCCAAACAATCACATATTTTTTAGATAACCTGGTTGTCTTAAAATCTGTATTCTCATTGCTGTCTCATGTTTGTCGCGTTCACTCAGGCAATAAAGACCTTGATAGCCTGTCACTGACATCTCCATTCATTCACTGTCTGCGACGCCTGCAGTAAATCTATATTCTGTCTTGGAGCAGTTGGGTGATCAATCATGGTGTCACACTTTATGCCACAGGTGTGAATGCGCTGTTTAAGCCTTTAACTTAATTATTTATGTGCGGTAGATTATGCAGTAGGTCACCATACTCTAAATAAATGCAGAATGTCAATTATTGGAAGAAAAGCATTTTGCTGCTGGAACACAGGGCATTAAGTCTCTTTTAATTGTTCCTAAATAAATGTTTTTACCTAAAAGCACAGTGCATAGCTTTCAACAGGGAATGTTCACACATTAGGTCTGGGACTTTTGTACACAACATGATTGATTTTCTGTCAAATTTAGACTGACATTATCACCCGCAGGATCATCCCAACCCACGGCTCTGAGCTCTAAGCACAGCAGCGCTGGTGGGGAAGCCAGACTCTGACAGCCACACACACACACATACCCAGGTAATTTGGTCTGCATGTCCAGCAGAATGCTCCTCCAGCCCTGAGGCTGCAGCTGCCAGATTCGTGCTGTACCATCCCTGCTGCCGCTTACAAACCTGCAACACACAAACACACACAGAGTCGTGCAGCAGTTACACTGTAAATATAACGCATGGTTATGTTTCGGCCTTTTAGCAATACAATGGATGCTTTCATCGCCACACATGAGGATACACTAATTGCATGTACCCCCACCTTTTCCTCCTTCTCCACATCCTCCACCCGTCCCTTTTTGCATAGACACTCTACCTCCCTCACTGCTGAGATTACAGCAACCCAGGGGAATTACAGCTGAGCTTGTTTTTCTGCAAACTCCACATAGGCACACACAATTTAACACTCAGAGAGTGCATGATATGTGCGACTGTATGCGTGTGTGTTTATGTGTGCGCGCGAGAGGACGTGTACTAGAGCATGTATCAGATAGCAGGTAAAGTCTGTGTTTCTGCTGACGCCATCAAGTCATATTACACACCCGGAGGTTCCATAAAAACAAAAAAAGCAGTGCACACACAAATAATTAACTACGCCTATAATGTAGCTCACACACGCACACACACCAACTGTGCAAACCCACCTGTCACTGCAATGTGAAAATTGGATGCTGTCAACTTTGTCCTAGGTGAGAAAAATACAGGCCAAAAGTCAAATCAACATAATGAGTAGGAAGCATTTCCTCTGCTAGTCTGACAAATCATTCCAATGTTACTGCGTATTACCAAGAAATCATGTTTTATAACCAAAAAATAAATCTTAACTCAAGGTCATCTTACTAGCTTTTGCCCCAGAGCTTTCAGCTAATGCTCATCATCTTCCTCGGTTGATGTGGTCATGGTGAATGATGACCCATGTCTCCATGACAACACCAACAGCATAAGGTAACTAAACAAACTCCATCTGCTGAGGAAGTCCATGAGGTAGAGGTGAAAGCTTTGGAAAAAGGCAGTAAGTGGACCTTGAGAAGTTCCTTTTGGTCAAACTACGGTTTCTAAAGGTCAAGAATGAATTTGCACGGTAAATATATCAAGGTTTTCAGAAACAACTTGCTGACTGATGTCGATAGAAAATGTCATTTTTAGAATTTTTTGTATGTAATTGATTTTAAAAATAGAAAACAGTACAAGACAAACTGCTTAACCTTAAAGTCTTAACTTAAACTTGTTGATTCATAAATGAAAACAATGTACTTACTGTACTACTATACAACTTTAAGCATCTCACTGTGACATACAGAGTTACTTTAAAGCACAGGTTTTGTAAAAAAAAAAAAAGAAAGACAGAAAGTTGACTCACTGTATGGGACTCAAGTTCAGAGATCTTCTCTGGTTGGCCTGACCCAAAATAGTACACCCTGATGATGTGATCTGTGCTTCCTGTGGCCAGGAACATACCACCTGGACACACACACACACACACACACACACACACACACACACACATATACAGTGTCATAGAGTAACAAAATTCACATAAACATAAATATAAAAAAAACATAATATACAAACTAAGGATCAAACTGTGGTGAAAGTGGCCTGTAAAAACGTTACAGACTGCAAAAAACTTTAAAGTCAACTATCAAATTTCCATGGTCGATAATATCTCAAAATAGAAATACACCCTCAACAACTGTGAAGCACACTCATTCCACATTTCCTGGGGAGCAGTGGGCCCACTTGAGTGCGGCTGTCTGTTGCGCTAACTCTTCAGTTAATCTGAGGCTAATTGTGCACATTCTTTCAGCTCTGTTGCCGTTTCCCCTCCAGTGGTCTGGAAGCGTGTGGGATCATCAACGCTCACCTGCGCTGAAGGAGGAGCAGATCATCTGGACGCCGGGTCTGGAACGCTCTGTGAATATACTGGGCCTCTGACTGGACACACACACACACACACACACACACACACACACACACACACACACACACACACACACACACACACACACACACAC
>JAVQJF010087013.1:0-22541 GCA_036023855.1 Gadopsis marmoratus
TCAATTACTGTACTGCTGGGCAGCAAAATAACATCTAATTGTTACTTTTTATTACTTGGTTTTGCCTGTCAATGCCACTTATAACTTGATGTGAATCACAGCCTTTTGGGGCTTATTAATTACGTAGCAGTATGATCTCACAGACAGCTGCAATAATCTCACTAGGCCTCACATTGTTAGTATAGTCCAGGGGGTCATATTTGCCCTCTCTGAGGGCCCGCCAGTGATCATGAAACTCCTCGCTCATGCTGAAGACCATCTCACTGAGGACTTTCCCTCTAGATCCACCCAGTTCAACCTTCTCCAGTTTCAGAAAGTCCAGTGCTGTTGCAAAAAGTTCCTATAGATGAGAGGATAAAAGGTGATAGGACGGAGGTAATCATAATTTAAACACTTTCTGTGTGTTGGCAGTTTTGATAAACAATAACAGTAGATCAATTTATAATCTTCTTAGAAAACCAAGAACCACAGAGCTATGCTTGTCAACCCATGCACCTCAATCATAAGCAGCCTTTGCATGATGCGGTCTGAACGCTGGAACACAAGTGTAGCTGGAAAATCCCACAGCTTGATGGTCTGGGTGTGCCTGTAGTACTTGGGGATCCGCTGGCGGTATGTATGAAACAATTGCTTGAAGGTGTGCAGAACTGAGATGGTTATCTTGACTCGCTCCACCCCCTCCTCAAGCTCCATCTTAAACAGTTCTTCAGGGATAAGGTAGGCAAAGGACTGGACACAGAGACACAATCATTAAGACGAGCTGGTTAAGTTGCTTAATTTCTCTTATTCTGTTGCCAACTCTTTCACACATACACAGAGATGCATCACTGTACCTTTTCGATGATCAGGTTGCAGAACTCCTGCAGGAGGACCACCATTCGTTGTGGAGTGCAGTAGTATTGGGAATGACTCCAGATGAGACAGAGTGTGTGGAAAAGAGGAGGCAGTAGAGCATCTACCTGTGGGAAACTCCTCTCTTCTAAGCTGCTGATCAGTCTCCTCAGAGGGCGTAGATACAGATCTATGTCCTCCGCTTCTAGCACCGCTATGATAATCACACACAGAAGTACTAATGGATAAAATGATCCTAATATGGGATTAATTTAAGATAATTAAAATCATAACATTGAATAGTTGTGTTCTTAGATTGACAATTTCTAGCAAGAGTGGCAATGTGACTGCCACGTTGCATACCACTGCTAATGCAAGGAAAAGCTAAAATAGAGTATTAATATGAAAAGCAGAACGAATTGTGAGGCTAAATACAAATAACTGTTGTACTTTCAGACAGACAAAACTGAAAAAAACAGAAGTTATTTGTGTATTTTGAGAATGAAGAAATGGTACTGGAGGACAAGAGCAGTATATATTAAGACAATGACTGCTTCGTATGTTTCTTAAGCAAAACTAAAAGAGGAGTTGGGCGGTGAGACTAGATGATAGAATGAGGAAATTAATTAATTAGCACTGATAAATAATGAGAGGGTCTACCCTCATCCACTTTGATGCAGATGTCCTTGAAGAAGGAGTAGTAACTGCTCTTGACTCTTCTCAGGATCTCCATGATGTGCTCCACTTTGGTGCTCTGGATCTGAAAATAAGGACATCATAGCTGGATGTACACTCGGGGGCCACTTTATTAGGTACACCTGTACAATCTATTGCAATTCAATGCAACACCTCTGCCATAAAGTCTAGCTTTACGAAATGTTAAAAAATGTTCAGTTTTTATCGACATTGTTGGAAATAGGTAAAGGATTTGTTTATTACTAAGGTCATAGCTAAAGGTGGTGATTTAGTGGACTACATTGTATTGAGAGGTGTTTCAAATTTTTTGTCCTCTCTATTTACATACATGAGGGGGAAGATTATTAGGAATACCTCTCAATATAATGCAGTCCAGAAATTCACCATCACTAACTATGACCTCTGAACTGAATGATGTATGCTATGTCATGCAACACATTTGTGGTCTGTTGACATTATTGGACTCAAAATCTGGTCTTTAGGAATAAAAAAGTCTATAAATTGAAAACACCCACTATTACTGGTCCTATTATTTTGAATTGACTGCAGCCCTGCCAACCTCCACAGAACCAATGTCATACTTGAGACTGGATTCCCAGCAGGTTTTCCTTCTGAGTGGTCCAAAACTGGAGCTCCACGTTGGGGCCTGGGTGGTCTCCCCGAAGCAGCAACATACCAGAGTCTTTCTTCAGGACATTCCATATCTGTCCAGACCACTGAACTATTAGAGTTTCTATAGAGTATAACAAGCCACGCTCCAGAGGCCAACCAGTGGGGCTGAGGGAGACAGAGAGTGGGGCAATCAATATGTGTGAGTATATTTGAGTCTGGACTTTGGAAGATGAAAGTGCAGTAGGCAAATGACAAATGCAGCTAAAATGTTTTTCTAGTAAGTAATTATAGTAAACATTTACTTATTAGTTTGACACAACCAACATTATACTGTAACCAGATGTTTGTGCCTTGTTTGTGCATTATTATGTTTCCCGTTTATGACCTGAAAAATAGTAATGTATAGTACAGTACATTACATTAAACCGACCGACCTGAGCAGCGCCTGTGTGTCGAAGAACCTTATATTATACGTCGTCAGTCGGCACACGTCCTTGGTGTAAAACAACATAAAATACGGCATCCTGATGGTTTTTACGTCACTTTTTACGCCGTTTTAATTTAAAATACCTCTTTTTACACATAGAAAATCGTCAGGGTGCCATATTTTATACTGTTTTATGTACCGAGGATTTGTGCCGACTGACGACATATGATCCCTCTGGCTTGCCATATCTCAGGCATATGGCAAGCATGGGTCATTTAGAGATTCAGCGTCTCGCCTATTGTTTTTCCATGTGATGTGCGTGGTTCTCAGCAAAAATAGACAGTGAAAGTGATATGTTGATAGTCAAATTGACATTAAACCAGCAATATTACAACTTTCAGTTTCAGGTTCAATGTCTATATCTGTAGAATATGTCACAGACACAAAATATGGCACTTGACCTTACTTTTCTTTGTTTTGAACAGCTCCTGGAATCCTTTTAACATACAATATGATGGATGTAAATAAGAGATACTGACGGTAAAAGTTTTCTTTGATTATTTATTTTGTGTTTTTTATTGTGTTGCCGTGTCATACAAGATAAGCATGCACTATGTCAGTTAAAAAGTCTTTTATTATTCAGCCCACGGAATATTTTCCTTTCCAGCTGAATAGACGATCATTTAACAAATCTGGAAACGCGGTGAGTGTTGTCAAACAGCCTGTGGGTTTATTCCAAAATGCTTTAACTAGGAATAAAGATGAGCATAGCGTCTTTCATTGTTAATATTGCCGAATTTTTCTCTCCTTGACAAAATGAATGGACGCACCATTATAGTGTCAGAGATGTGCAATGAAAAATACAAATGTAGCTAGGCACGCCATGCATACACGCAGACCTGAGTACAATGTCCTGAGGCCGTGCCCTCTCCACACACAGCGGCAGTGGAAGCAGTGTTCGCCCCTCAGCGCGGCCTCTCAGGGTCACCACCCTGCTCCTCAGCTTCTCCAGGTGCCTGTGGATGTCGTCAGAAACCACCTGCGGCCAGTCCTCATGGTTCAGTCCGTTGGACAGCACACACACCAGCACCTATGCAACATACATGAGCTGTTTGAACTGTGGACACGCACACACCATGCATTCTTTCTTTGTCCTGCCAGTAGTATTCTGAGTTGGAAAACCCAAATCTCCCACACAGCACACCTGTATTAGTGTATAACCTGGACACACACACACAGGAGCCCACCTCAGAGATGACAACAGGTAGGTGCTCCATGGGGTATCCAGGCACTTCCCCCAGCCGGAGTTGGTGTCTAAATCCTTGGCAGGCGATTCTCTTTACGCCCCTCTTTAGCACACACAGCAGCTTGGTCTTCCATGGTGGGGATGTCTTCACAGATGCAAAAACAGTAGGAATGCTTTCAGCATAGAAAGCACTAGAAATAAGTAGTGACTTATTTCATAAAATGTGTATGTTAGATGGAATGTAGATAGCAAGCCCATGATATTTTGTTAAAGACTTATATG
The DNA here is from genome assembly GCA_036023855.1 of Gadopsis marmoratus. Classification (NCBI taxonomy): domain Eukaryota; kingdom Metazoa; phylum Chordata; class Actinopteri; order Centrarchiformes; family Percichthyidae; genus Gadopsis; species Gadopsis marmoratus. Next base: position 4,095 of record JAVQJF010087013.1, read on the forward strand.
CCTGCGTGTCAGCTTATTGTCTTGTTTAAGAGCTAAAGTCACTTTTCAGTATGTAATTGTACATGCATGACAGTGTTTATATAAACATTTTGAGGATGTGGGGCATTTTGATGCTATGTTCTTTTTAAATGTACTGTGTCTTCATGCCACCCAGGCAAACGAATAGTGAAATGTGCCTCATCATTGGCCGTTCTGTTCCCCAGTATCTTTACCTCAGGGATGCTACTATATGGAATTTCTAATATACAGTGCATGCAGAAAACAGAAGATGAACTACACCATTAAATATTTACTCAAGGCTATAACCATAATTGAATTTGCCTACAAAATTTACTTTAGCCAAGATGGGGAGATGAAAAGGAAAATTACATATTTATGAAAGCAGGTGCCTGAACTTTTCATAAACTCAGTTTATGCCTGTGTGTATTTCTTACCTGAGCATCCCCTGCATGCAATGTCCCTCCAGGTCCAGTGAAAAGCAGCAGCCTGTTGGTCCAGATGTGGTCCAGGAAATCGAGTATAATCTTCTGGTTCTCCTCTGTTCCAATGAAGCGGTTCCACTTATCCGTCTTCACTCGCAGCACACAGAAGGCCTGCTCCCGAAGGAAGTCTACCCTCTCATCTGACAGCACCACCCCAGCTTTGAGAGAGGGCTCCTGGATGACACGCACTCCTGCAGCCCCTCCGCTGCCTAAGCCTCCACTGTTACTGTTCGTGCCGATGGCCTCAGCCATGAAGACTCAGCTGGAGGGGACAAGAAATAAGTAAAGGCTACTACTACTTGATTCAGTGTGTAGGGAATGTGAAAGCAGAAAATTGCAATGACGTTCTACCGTTGCAACCTTATCTTTCTTCTCTCTCCTCTCAGCTGGGGAAGTGATACACAACTTGATGGATAGGTTACCTTGTCACTGTGACAATGCAGCATGGGCTGGCTTCACTATCCTGCATGGTGGAGGCTGTATGTGTAGCCTGTATGACCTGCAACCCAATCCTGCAACCTGAGCCTTCAGAGGAGACCTAATTACAGTGACACCTCTAGGACAGGTAATGATATAACCCCTTTGATGCACTTATAAGGGTTTCAGTGTTATAGCAGTATATTTGTTTTTCTTTTTTATTGGTAACAAATAGTAAATATTATAACTTGTGCAATTACCAATTGTAAATCTGTGTATGCGTGTCAGAGGGCAGAACAATTCAGCATTTTTGCATTGTTTGGCATTTCTTATTTTAATATGTGGATGAACATGTGGAAACTACTCCTGAAAGAGAGAGTTATTTTCTAGACAAACAGTAGGAGAGGTCTTTTGTGTGCCATCTTCTACTAACCTATGCAATGTGTATCATGACCACACGGGGGGAGTGTGGTACAGTGTTTCTGACGACACTCTTCAAATGTAATCCAAAGTGACCCTAGCCATGACATCCTATTACACATGTATGCCATTTATATAAAAACATGGAAAAATAGGATATTTCTCTAACTGTGTTACTTAAAATACCACAGCAACGATTGCCCTTTTAAAGATCCTTCACTAACCTTAATACATGGATGTATAATCATATCCCAATATAGAATGGGCTGACTTGAGAAGGCAGAGCTGACATTTGACTGTATTTCCAACCTCATGGTGCCTGAACTCCTCAGGCAATTTGATAACATAAGGATCCCTTCTGTAGGAGTCTTGTCAAAACCTCATGATTTAACTGCTGTAAACTGTCGTCATTGCTAGTTTTCCTACTTAGTGTATAAATGCAGTTTAACCATTCCCCATTAGAATATACAAGATTTTCTTGTTCATTCAGCCACTTCATTTTCTGCAATCACTCCCGTTTGGCTTAATGTTCACTTTTAAATGTTAGATATTTTTAATGTAAGTGTTCAGCATTCATCAGCAGTGAATATTTCCATTGTTGACAACACTGACTATACCAGCCAGTAATCCATAGCCATTATCCAAGGGATTTTGTCCTTTCTGAAATCTGTAATTCCAATTGAATGAATGTGTAATTGTGTGTGTGTGTGTGTAGCTTAAATTAATGTCTGTTTTATGGTATGAAAGGGTGCATTTTTTGTTGGTATTAATGTATGTATGTTTATATGTATGTGTTTCCGCTATGAAATGCCTTCAAAAGTGTGTGATTGAATGTTTGGGGCGTGTGTGTATGCCTGTCCAGAGCCCAAGGCTAGTGAGGGGTCCCTTGGGTGTCTCCACACATACTGTATCTAAGCCCATTTGAGCCTGCTGACAGCAAGAGCATGACTGCCCATCTCTCTGACCTCATGCCCAATGTCAGCTCTGCTGTGCAGGGATGGAGGCCAGAAAAAGAGATCTTAGGACAACGGGGGCCAATGGAGAGACAAAGGGGGGGAAAAAGAGAGGGTGTATGCCAGGGTGGAGAACGAGGAGGGGCAGCGAGCTTACAGAATACAAATGAGACCGGGAAGAGAGTGATGAAGGAGCAGAAGAGCAACAGCAGAATAGCGATATACACTTGGCCAGCTATTGGTGATAAATATTCAAGAGTAGGTCTGAACAGAGTCATTGCTGAGTAATGTAAACAAGAGGGGTAAGAGGACAAATGGAAAAATGTATCCTCAGGCAATATTTATACTCCCTGCTCTGGACAGTAACTGAAGTATCACCTGTAAGTGGATGCAATATTCTGCTCCAATGTAGCATAGCAAAGCACTGGCGAAACTCTGTAATTTTTAATCTCTTAGCAATGTAGTTTTAACCTGAAGCGACTCCCTCATTTCTTCTCTCCTCCACTGTTTCTCCACCTCTCCTCCCTGCTCTCTCCATTTGCCGTTGCCATGGCTACGTGTTGCTTGACGATCAGACTACCGCTCTTGAGTCCAGAGCTTCAGCCTGGCTCGCTCTCTGTCTCTCCACCTCATTCCGCTCCTTCACTCCTCTCCTCATCACCTGTTCCCTGTCCTCAGTCAGGGGAGGAAATTACATGTAGATGAGCTTGAGGTCTCTGTATGTTTCAACCACGCAGACACACACACACACACGACAACCGTAGTCTCTTCAGGCACTGGGTGTCTCGATCAAGTCTGCACTTTGGTACTACTCACCATGGCCTTTTTCATTTTGTCTTGTAGTCTCCGGGGGAAAGCGACAGATTCATGTATTTCTGAAGTTGGACTCAGGGGAGGCAAGGAAATGGACGAGAAAGGAGGATAGAGACGAAGGGGGGAAAAAAGCAAGAAGAGAGAAGCAGAGAGAAAAATGTCACCAGGGGAAAGAGAGAAACTGAGATAGTGACAAAGATGGCAAATGCATCCACACTGTCACACACACACACACACACACACACACACACACACACACACACACACGTAATGATCATTTCGGAGATTCCCTCCTGTTGCTGGCTGACTACCCATGAAACCTTACCATGGCTGGTGATTGCGATGTATGTGCTTGTGTGCGTGTGTCCAGATGGTGCTGACCAGCCGTCCCTCCCAGGGTAGGTGAAGTAAATGGTGCGATTACGGTAATGACCGACACACACATCTGTCTCATACCTCTACATGGCTGCCAGGTCTTTTGGGCACCCACACGCACCCACACACACACACACACACACACACACACACACACACACACACACACACATGCGCACAAGCACTATTGGCTGAGACCCATGGAATTGGTTAGAGCAAGCAAACCCCATCATAATGTGCATTTTATCTGACGCTAATGTAACTTTGCAGTTTGCTACTGAATTCCAGGGAGTGAAAATGTTCAAATGTAAGCAGTTAGTGCATTTGGATGAAACCCTCTTGTCAAAGTGACTCTGTTTAATTCCTCTGTGTCTCGTTCTAAAATCACTGTTACTATTTCTCTTTCTGTCTCTTCATCCCCACTCCACGCTGCAACCATCCTCCTCTCCCTTTTATCACTTCAATCTGACCCACTGCAAAATTGCCCCCTCTCCTCTCCTTCCATTTGTCCAGTTTCTACGTCCTTGGTGTTTTTCTACAGCCAGAAACAAGTCAGAAAGTGAGGGGGACAATTCGGACGAGTCACCTGGGGCAGGCATTCTCTTTTTAGTTAGGAGAAAAGGCCAGAGTCACCAGCAAGCTCCTCCTTATCAGACCTCTCCTTTGTTCTGCAAAGGTCTTTCTTCTCTGTCTGGACTCAGCGATATTTGAGAGGCAGGTCCATGTACACAGGAAGAGGTTAGAGAGCATGGCCAATCTCCCAGAATGTGTGTGTTTGTGTATTTATGTCCTGAGCTTGCTCTCCTCTGAGTATATCAAGTGTGTGCATGTTTGTGCATTGTAGTGCTCAGAAACGCTGAGTCCATGCTGACCACTTCCAGGATGTTGTTCTCTAAGTCAACACTCAGTGTAAGAGAACACCCTTATTTCACAGGCAAAGTACTGCAGCGTTCCCTCCAAAATCTGCAGATACAGTGTTTTCTGTAAAAAAAACAACCCCCCCCCCCCAAAAAAAGGACAGCATTGTTCTGTACTGTGATAGACACAGGTAGTTTCCTCTTACAGGAAGTTCACGTGGGCGTGCTCTCAGGAGGCTCATTAAGCTTTGCTGAGACAAAATGATGCACTGGAATTTAAAGTTGGGTACAAAACATTCCCTGTATGAAGGGGGAGGGTTTATGTTGGCTTCCAGTCACACTTAAATCCTGTAGATGGGGCTGTTTCTCTATCAGGCCCCAGAGAATGACCCCTGAATGGTCTAGCTGAAAATTTCTCCCATGCCTCATCCTCTTGTTGCTTATGAATACCCATTTAAACTCTGGGGAGATGTGTATTGTGTGTGCTCCTTGCCAATAGCTGAATTGGATTAGGCATAAGGCGTATAGTCAGCATATTGCTATAGGTATTTACACAGATACTAGTGCACACAAACCAGTAGAAGTGTGTTTGCAGATACAGGCTCAGACACATTGTGTTCCCTTGGTCTTTGACATAAAAAGTATTGTTTCTATTGATTTATCATCATCTGCTCACCTCAGAGATATTAAGACGATAAAACAATAAAAGTGGAGTGAAATACACATGGGTAACCTCTGTGCAAATACAAATTGCAAATATCTGGTCATCTCGAGTGGCGCAAATAATTTTAAGAGCATTGAGAACTGGAGAGGTGAATGAAAAAATTATCAAAATGTCAATTTCTCAAGATAAGCGACAAAAGTAAAGTTCTTGAGCAGAGCTGTCTCACCTCAAAGACATTTACCTTCCTTTAGAACCCCCCCACGATGTGATTAGATTAGAAGTAGTAACATACTGTACCCTATATCTTTTTCACGCTCAGTGGTTTAGCCAAATGAGGTGAAAGGAGCTGAACATTTCCATGGTTCAATTAAAATATGTCTGAGAACAAAGTAGGGAATTAGACACACTGACACACTAACTGTACCACCATTCCCCTTTCAAAATAACTACACTACTTTGTCTGATTGGCTGCTACAGTTCTTGACCATTACATGTGAAGACGTGCTAATGAAGGTAGACCGAAGGGGAAAGGATAGACTGAGATTGTAGGGTACAGAGTCTCATTGTAATTTTGGTGGCATTAATTCGCAATTACTGCAGTGGCCAGCAGTTAGTTTAATGTTGCATATAGGTTAACTGTGGTGCTGTCCGAAGTCCTTATTAGCCAAAGGATGCTTTTGTTCCTCTAGTATTATTGTATGGAAAGTAGACAGCTTTCCAATGAAATGCTTTGGGAAACTCTGAGTAATTGGCACAGGCAGTATCGGCTGGTCAGGAGAACAGGGCGTCAAGCTGCCCTCCATACAGTTCTCATGTGGTGTGTGTATTCTGCTCCAAACACCACTTGGATGTTGTTAGGTTTTGGTGATGCTTGACATCCAAAGAGGGAATTCTCTCAGCCACAGAGCAAAGCCTTTGGTAGGGATTCAATGTCTTGCTCAAGGACACTTCAACAGGGCAGATGCTTGTCTCCCTCTTTCTGCTCACAAGACCTGCTAATCAAGCTCTAGGGATTGCAATTTGGTCTGTTGGTCAGTCATGTTCTCCAGAAGATGAATCCTAAAGCCTTTGGGGATCCCTTGACGTTTCCTCTAACACCACCAGAAGGTCAAACTTTGCACTTATCCAGTAAAATATCTCGACAGCTATTGTATGAATTGGCACAAAGTTTTTACACAGACTTTCATGGTCTCCAGAGGGAGAATCCATACGACTTTGGTGACTTTTCCTGTTGGATGATTTTGCAATGGAATTTGGTACAAACATTCATGTCCCCTTCAGGATTAATCAAAATTACATTGGTGATCGATCAGCATTTCTATTTGTCCAATACATTGGCTTATGACCAAATACATTCCCACAGGCTCAGCTGTACTTTGTGTTTTAGTGTAAATTATATGTTAGCATGTTAACACGCTAAACTAAGATGGTGAACCTTGTAAAGACTGTTCCTGTTAATCATCAGCATGTTAACACTGTTATTGTATAGAGTTGGTTTAGACTTGCTCTATATTAACAAGTGCTATGAGATAACTCTGTTATGATATAGCGCTATATAAATAAAATTGAATTGAATTGAAATTGTGAGATTGTTAGCATGCTGACATTAGCATTTTGCCCAAAGCACCTCATGTAGCCCCTAGTATGGCTGTAGAGTCTTAGACCTGTTACATCAAAGCGTAATGGTGAAGATGGAGCCTGATTATAAAACCTTTGAAGTCTAAGAATATTAATACAGCTGTCTAGGAAGATAGAAATTGAGATTATGCAGAAAAATGCATGCACTAACAAACAAACAAACGCCATTGATCAGAGTTAAGCTTCGATCTCTGTGTGAGCGCATGCCATGGCCGATCAATAACTTTAATTCGGCCTCAAGTGTGCGTTTGCACATCTCTGTCTCCCACCACACCTCTCTCCCCTCTACACTTTTCAACCATAAGCGAGCAGTCATATTCTCCCTTTTCTCAAACCCTCACAGACAGAATTAAACACACACGCACAGCAACCTGATTAGGTGAGCCACAGGGGTTAGGCCTAATGACAAACAAACTCAGCGTGTGCACAAACACCTCAGCTCCTCAGATGAAATATAGATTTTCTTCTGTCCCAAAAGCTGATGGGTATTAGGTGAAGGTATGTGTGTGTATGTGAATGGGTGTGTGCATGTATGCTTTTGTGTGTGTGTGTGTGCGTGCGTAATCTTGTTCTCCAGATTGTTTTGTATGGAAAGAGGAGACTCCAGGGAAAACCATGTAAGTGATTGGACACTGCTTTGATACTGTTAAAGACCCTCTCTCCAGGGAAATAGTGGGTTAAATAATGTGTTTTCTGCATTGTGTGTCGGTGTGTGTGCGCTATTAAGTGTGTTTGTCTGATGGATTAATAGGACTGTCATTTTATCCAATAGGAAATGCATTGGTATTCTTTTTACTGAAGGCAAGTCATTCAATGTTACTCAAAATTTGCCTGATGACTGTGTGTGTGTGTGTGTGTTTGTGCATGTGTGTGCAAGCGCTTCTATACTTCATACTTTGTTATAAATTATGTTGTAAAGTTGGAGCTAATTTCACCTACTTCATGCTGGGGTAGTTTAATCCATAATCCTTTAATAGTTGATTTATATTTTGTATTAATAATCTGAAACAGACCCCAACTTAACTATTTTGATTTGCTGTCATTAATCACGTTTCCATCTCCGATCAGACATCTGTTTTTTGCAAAAGAAGCTCTGGTAACCAGTTGTACGCCAGCAATAACCAGCAGTCAGACAAAGTTAGCACCTAGTTAAAGTGGAACATTTAGCAGCTAAGGAGATGAATCTCACAGGAGTTGATGGAGACCAAAACAAAACTATAAGGAGAGTGAATATTGGACTTGCCAGGTGGAAAGAAGCAGGACGAATGATAACAAAGCTGCAAGTCTGCTGTACAGTAAATAGGCAGCTATTTGCTAACACATTCACCATATTTACTTTATAGGGTGATAATATTAGTGTTGTGTTTACAGCTTGCTGCACTGCCAACCCCAGTTGGCCAAAAAGATAAATTACGGCGGTTTTTAAAAGCCTCTGATGTTGGATTATGTGACTAAAACACAAAACCAATAGCTATGAACCAAACACCTCATCTGGGTCAAACTGTCAGACACAGATGTTACAATAAACACTGCTCTCACTCAAACACGTGAGAATATCTGCAATATCTGGCTGCCTTTTATTGAAGGAATATGTTGCTTCATGTTTATTGACATTCAGACAAACTGCTCAGTGAAGCTGAGGGTCAATTATGAACCTCAAACACGAGTGCTTATGTTTATGTTGGAATATTGAAGATCAGCGGTGTGTGCAGTGAATGTAATCCCCCATAAATATTGCTGTCAGAATGTAATGTACAATATGATTTCCATCTCAATCAATGACTTTATGATGTCTTTCATGCTATTTCATCCCAATTTAATGCTATCTATAATTCATCAGTTAACATTTCAACCACATAATGATTGTATCATAAAAACGCAGAGTATTTTGCAAGCAAATGGATTAAGATGACTCGGAACTTTAATTACAATCCATGCTCGGCTTTACTTTCATGCCCGCAATCATTTCATAGGAGTCAATGTCAGTTCTCCCTAATGGTGGATATCTTATAATGAAACTCTTCAAACTATTCCAACCTCTTCAATATCAGTGTTGTGAGGTATGTAATGTCTTGTATAACCATGCGTGTATCTGTGTGCTTGTGTTTGAACGTGCTCAGCTTGCTGTAGGTTAAACTAAATGGCTGTCTGGCACAGGCATCTTTGATTATCTTTATTTATCCCACCCACCCACTGCTTTTCTGCTCAGTCTCTCACTCTCACACACACCCCTCCTGCTAAAAAGGTAATCTTTTTGTGCTAATGAACGGTATTGGGTTTCCTAACAGGCTTTTAAAGGAAGGTGATGGATTGAGGGATAGATGGATGGTGGGAGGGGAGAAGGGACATCGGGAAGGGAAGAAGTGAGCGGGAGGTGGGGTGTCAATACACACATCAACCTGATCCGTGTCAGGCTGCGAGGTGTGTATATGCTGCTAATGTATGCATTTGTGCACACACACACACACACACACACACACACACGAGCCTTTAGTTGCTCATAAATCTCTGTGCAAAATATAAAAGCAGGTCTTTTGGTGCCAATAAGCTGAGAGATGGATTGCAGGAGATGTCTCCACCTTGACCAGTGCTGTGATAAATGCCTGAGGGTGTGTACGCATGCACTCCAATGTATTACATCAGTTGGGAGCTGTAGGTCTGTGCAGATTGGTGCAGAACTGCTGTTATTAAATGTATTTTGTGTTGCAGTGAGGAATTGATTATTTCATACTTACCATCTTCAACACTTTTGCGTAGAGAAATGTATTCCAACAAACTGCACTCAAAACAGTTAAACGTGTTAATTAGTAATGGCCTGTGCTGTAATTGATGCACTTTATGTCCTAAGCTAGATTCAAAGATGCGTGAGAATAATGTTAATAATGCAAATTATACTTAAAATAATCATTTTAAGTCCTTGGGTGGTGTCTAAAGTCTTAAAATGATGTATATCCTTTCCCCACATATATCTTTATTTTCGTCTTTCATCCGCCTCCTTCATTCCTCCAGGTGAAACAGTTGGGGGGGGGTGTCTTGGGATCATGAGCCCCAGCTCCCTCCTGCTCTTCTCCCCCTTTCTAATAAAGCTGATAATCATTTGTTTCCCAATCACATTAGCATGCCAGTAATGAGAGGGGTAAGTCAACCATTAGAATATGATCCATAATTCATTGTTGACTCCCGTTCATTACCCCAAACTCACTCCGATGAATGTTTAATAAGTCTGTGTGTGTGTGTGTGTGCACGTGCACATGTGTGACTTTGCATCTCTGTTTATCATCTGGGGTACAGAGCAGTGTCGGGCTACGATGGATTGTTTGTGCTGATGGAAATTTACGTGATGGACTCTGTAATCTGCCTTTTTCCATATGCATTACGTAACTTATGAATGATGCAAGCAACAACTTTAATTAGAAATATATGCAAGGGTGCATTACTGTGCATCTGTTTAGGTGTGTATGTGTGTGTGTGTCTCTCTTACACTCTCTCTGTCTCTCCCGTGAGTGAAGCAGACAGCTGTTATCAGTCGCTGACAGAATCCTCCCATCAACCCCCTCCTTCTGCTGTCAATCACAGCCCATTGTCACCAAGTCGCCATTTAAATAGTCCCTTTTCCTCTGTTTACTCAAGAAATATATGTGCATGTGTGTACATGAGTGAATAATGTAAAAGTCCTGCACTTGCTCTCCTCTCCTCTCCGCTCCTCTCCATTCCTCTCTTCTCCTCTCCTCTCCTCTCCAGAAAATAGACAAACACTGCAGGTTGATTAACACACAAGAATTCCCCAAACACCTTCATCAGGTTCCCTACCCTGCAAAATTATTCTCTCAATAAATAAATAGTTGTTAAAACCAGCTGGAACATCATTAATGTCCGGCTCTGAGCCAGAGGAAAGTTGCATCAAGTTGTGTGTGTTTTTGTGTGTGTGTATGTGTCTTTTGGCAGCCTCCTAATGAGATGCCCGTGTTTCCCTCCATTAGTAGTTTATTAGATAGCATGGGTCGCTGAGGTTTGTAAAATACAGTAGGCTTAATTTTAGCACATTTGGCTCTACGGGAGCATAGGGGACTTAAGGGAGTATCAAGTGCATGGACAACTGGGATGTAAATTAGCATTGCCAGCAATAATAGGTGAGCTGTTGAGCACAGTCATCATGCCGTTCAACAAAGCATTTACTTATTAAACTGCCTTAGAGGTGCTGATGACTGGGGATATATGTGTAGCCAGGATTTGAATTACCTCACAAATGCTACTTAATTTTATGCTGCCGCTTTAAAGGTGGCAATCTGATTATTTTTTAATGCTTGGCTGAGGTCAGAGATCGCTTTGCGTTCAAACAGGGGGTCACCAACACTGAGATGCATTTTCCCTTGCATGTTCTGCTAATGAAGAAGATGTTGTGTAGATGGTACTCTTTTACTCTAAACAGTCAACTGACTGGTGCTGCTGTTGCAAATTGTGTAGAATTATTCACTTTCTTAGAACCAGGGTACTGCTTCCAGGGAAAGACCTACATGACACTGGATGTTTAAATCCGCAAATGCAACAAAGGCTTTAATGAATTCAGTAAAGAATCTCCCACTATTCTGTTGTGTTCAGAAAAAACACAGAAGCCAAGTAGATATTTATTTATTTGAAAGTGATGTATATCCTGCCATTTCAGCTAGCATATAACCTATTTATATATTGTATGTTTAATTCACATTCCCTGGTAAAACCCCCCCCCCAAAAAAGCGATTTTTTATGACCTATGCATTAAAGTCTATATAACAGATTTACCTTTGCTAATGTGCAGCACCACAGAAAACATTCTCAGAGTCCTTCAGTAAGTATGAAGGGAAAGGTATACACACGTGGACAAAATTGTTGGTACCCTTCCGTTAAAGAAAGAAAAAGCCACAATGGTAACCGAAATAACTTGAAACTGACAAAAGTAGTAATAAATAAAAATGTACTGAAAATCAATTAATAAAACATTGCTTTTGAATTTTGGTTCAACAGAATCATTTTAAAAAACAAACTAATGAGACTGGCCTGGACAAAAATGATGGTACCCTTAATGTAATATTTTGTTGCACAACTTTTTGAGGCAATCACTGCAGTCAAGTGATGTCTGTAACTTTCAGTGAGACTTCTGCACCTGTATTTTTGTATTATTTATTATTAGGTATTTTGGCCGACTCCTCATGACGAAACTGCTCCAGTTGTCTCAGGTTTGAAGGGTGCCTTCTCTAGACTACATGTTTCCACAGATGTTCAATCAGGGCTCATACAGTAGAAGGCCACTTCAGAATAGTCCAATGTTGTGTTCTCAGCCATTCTACACAGAACAGTTTGTTGTTAATATTCTGTGGATGAAAGAAAGATACACCTAGTTTTCTTTGTTCGTTTGACCTCAAACAGACGTGCGCACACAAATACACACACATACACAAAAAATAATTTATAGCTAGCTGGTAAGTGACAGATAGACCCCTTTTCTCCACCGTTCATGTAACCTTTTCTGTCTGGGGCTATCAAAGGTCACTCCGTCAGGCCTGATTTACTGTAGGAGCACAGTGCTCTCTCTCTCTCTTGCGTGCTCTCTCTCCCCCCTCCCCTTTATAATGCTCTGTCTCTCTATCTTAAGCCACTTTTAAACATGCACTGTATGTAATTCATAAATGGTGTCAATTTAACATGCTGGTGTCAAGTGTGAAAAGGACCCAATGTCATTTCTAAGGTAAAAGTCACTACTTAGGAGCTGGTAACATTTCTGTAACATTTTCTACAAGGGTAACAGCGTGGCTCCAGGGCGGTGTCGGTGCGTCGGTCAGTCTCTGAAATATCTCAACAGGTACTAGAAGGGTTGCCTTGAAATTTGGTACAAAAAATCATTTCTGCCTCTGGATGAGTTGTATTAAGTTTAGTGATCCCTTAACTTTTCATCTAGCGCCACCATTAGGTTAACATTTTAATTATCTGCAAAACATCCCCTTAGCATGCTGACGTTAGCATTTAGCCAAACTACTGGTGTGCCTATAAGAATCCTCACAGAACCGCTAGCATGGCTGCAGACTCTTGTGTTGTATATGAGAGACTGGGAGGGTGTTTATATTGTAAATACAGTGCCTTGGTTATAAAGATTAAGTTGAGCTGAAATGAGCTGATGTTGAGCACTCTTGTTTGCCAGACGCCAAACATTGCACGGGCATTGTGACTCCTGTAACGGTTTTTATGGTGATTTGTGTAAACCAAAATGATCATGGAACTTTTCCACAACATAGACCTGCATTTACTTAGTTTCTCTTTTACTTTTCACCCTATCCTTCCATCCTTTTCTCCTCCTCCTACCCTTGTTATTTCTCTCTAATTCTCACACTTTTGTCCCTCCCTCACATATTTGTATTTTCTACTACTTTACTTTGCTCTTTCTCTCTCACCTTTTTCTCGTCTCTGCCACATGCACATCTTGGTATTGGAAGGAGACGGGGGACAGTGTATTCCTTTTTTTTCCTACACTTTATTTCGACAGGAAGACTGATGGGTACGGTGCTGCACACTATAAAGAGCAGAGGAAAAACAGCTGAGGCAGAAAGAGGCAGGATTTCAAGCCAAGGTCTTTTATCATTGTAATAGTTGCGTTTGTGAAGTGTGAGCTGGTTTGACGAATGCCACTGTGACACAAAAACACAATTGACGGGCCATTGTGTCGTTAATGAGAAGAATAATACTTGAGCTCAAAGTAGTGGCTCATTCATGCACAAAGCTTTACAATGCTTTCTGTCACACACGATGTCTGCATGTGAAGGAGAAGAAGTGGGCAGCCGATTGGATAGAATAAGAGCAACAATGTAAAGACATTTTTCTGCGTGAGGAAGTAAAGAATGGGAGTTGTGTCTTTTCTTCTTCACAAACGTATGAAGCCGCTGTATTGTGTCCTCACATCTGGTTGGGAGTGCTGGGCAATGGGCATCTTTATCAGCGTTATCCGGGTTAGACTGAAGGGAGGGCAGGAATACTGTAAAATAAAAGAATAAAGTGTCAATGAGCCCAGAGCTGAACAAAGACAGCTACTCTGGTATCATGAAAGAGACGCCTGAGTGACCCGATAAAACAACGAGTCAGAGTGTTCACGCGTCATATTGAAAAAGATTAATCCAGCTGTGGTTTTGTTTGACGTAAATGCCTTTTACTATTGACAAAGCTGTAACAGTATATCTGTTTAAAGCGACATGGGGAAATACAAAAATCTCATCTCATGTTGATGGAGAGCTGTTTGCACTCTGGGAGAACGGAGCGAAGTTATGGAGTAGATGGAGGGCTGCAATAAATTTAGCATTACTCATCCTTTTGATGCCTTCGTCGCTCCATCTCTTGGCTGCATTGCCTTCTCTGATGTCATGCATCTTTGCATCTCATCTGCATCCATTCATGTCCCATTTGTCTCTTTTGACTCCTCGCTCAGGTTCGCAGGCGTCTCGTGTCCTTGGATCTTCGTCTTTATTACCTCCATTGCATCATATTTCCTCTCTTGCTCTCCCTCCTCTTCTTCTTCTTGTGTTTCCTCTCCTTTGTGAGATTGTTATTGCAGATTCGTCGATATTCACAAGTTGTGGCCGAGGCCTCGAGAGATTTAATCTCCCCAATAAACTCAGTGCTTCGTTTGCGAGAGGAACATATTTTCTTTGTTTTCAATATGCGTCAGCAGTGTCACATTAAAACGCTTCCCTGAGCTTTACTGGGAAGCCACTGTTCACTTAGCATATTGATTCATTAGTTGGATCTTTACACACCAAGTCTGCCGCTTTTGTTTATACTGTATTCTAACGTGTAGGCAGTTTCCTTTGTGGCTGTGCCGGGCGCCTTCGGTCTATGTGTGTGGGCGCGCATGCTGCAGCGTGACTGTGTGCATAACTGTCAGGAGCTAAGTGCTTTGAAGTTCATCATACTGTGTAGTGTTTGGCGAGAACTACAAGCGTGTATTAGACTCTCTTGTTAAGCCTTCCTGGGAACAAACAAAAGCAACAATAGAGCACTTGTTGAGTCTTTTCCTCCCTCAAAGCTCCAACACAGAGTTACATAAAGTGACACACTGCTCTTTTCCCTCTCTGCCCGTTTCCTCTTTTGTGGTATCTTAGGATGTTGATCGACTGTGTGCGCATGCCTGTGCTTTATGAGATCATTTCTATGTTGGTGTTCGTTTGTTACTGCGTGCATGCGCAGGTGCTCTGGATTTAACCCCTGTTGTTAATTTAAAGAGGATGCATGGGACATTTTATAAAGAGCTCAACTATTTAACAAGCAGTTATTCTCAGACTCTCTCTCTCTGTTCCTCTGTCCCTCCCTGTGAATTATTACAGTCTGTAAGTAATAAGTAGTAAGTGAAAAGGCAATATAGCAGAAACTCTATATTACACCATTTAGGCTTGATACATTTATGCCTAATCTATGAGACTGTTTAATGTGAGACCTGTCTCATAAATAACTATCAATATTTCTGTTCATTGAAATTATTATTGCGCAGAGTGTTTCTTGACAGGACAATCTGTCACTCTGCTCTACAGTCTCCTGGGATTTTGTGAAATGAGCACAATGTCCTAAAATGCTAATTTGTACTTCATGCACAAAAAGTGTGAAAAAATAAATGTTGCCCTCCTTGAAAGTACTTCAAGAAGGAGACATAGCTATAAACAGGCTACAGGTTGACATTGAAATAGTGCCGGGGGGGGGGGGTTTGGGATGTGGTGTTGAAATAGCCAAGCCAAGATGTTTGCTTCTCTGGGTTAAGTTTAAATTTTGTGTCGTTTCCAAATTTAAAGCTTCCCCAATAGCACATTCACTCAGTGAGTATTTAAACAGGTTAGCTTTATAAGTCCAGGTTCATAATTATTTAAAATTGGATACAACCAGTACACCTAATGGTAGTGGGAAGCTTGAACAAAGTTAACCTAGCTTCACTTAGAATACACTAATAGCTGCTGGGCCTGTGCCCTTTTCAAATGAATTTCTTCAGACTATACAGCATTTTGTTTTGTGATGCTGCAGCGCTTCATTTCGTATTTCGCTGGAGACTAAATTGCTGTTACTGTAGCTACAAAATTAACAATTTTGGAGAGGCGAATCAAAAGAGCCTGAATTGATTCAATGCGGCTGGACAGCATGAAATAATTGAGTTAGTGAAAAGAATCAGTCTTCCCAGCACTTAGACACACACAGTCATATACACAAACCAGTGGTGTGCAGAGTCTGAAAGGCACAAGGGTGAAAGATGTATAAGCCGTTTTGTGCATGATGATGATCTTTGCCTCACCTTAAGGTTTCATGTTGTATCCACTATTTTGTATCATTTTCTATGTTCCGAAAGGGCTTATTGTCTGAAGTTCCTGTAAATTGCCTTTTTTAAAGTTCTCCTTCAGTCAACTTATTTTATGTTACTTTATTCATATATTATCAAATGAATTTAGTCTCTGGCATATGTCATTGTCACATCGCCTATTATGGTTCAAAGTACACATCGTTTCGGCCTGAGAGTGGTCCACCTTCAGAATGGAGGCCTTAATTATAATCTAGGCTGGAGGTTAAATATTGTCCCAGTGTCTGAGCAGGATATACAAACAGACATGTGGCCAACGAAGCCTGCACCCCCTCCGTCTCACATTTACACTGTTGCATCAAGGTTAATCTTCATGTCAAGACTCCTCTGTCTGTCTCTACCTTTCTATTTTTCTCTCAGGCTCTCTTCTCCCTTTCTCTCTGTTCCTGCCTCAGATCAATGAGCTGGATGACGAGATAAATCTTAATGGTCAGGGTGTGTGTGACAAAGTTTAGATGTTTGTAAGTGCATGTTTGTGTGTGTGTGTGTGTGTGTGCGTGCGTGCGTTCAGTTCAGGTGAAGTATTGCTCACTCAGCACTGTCCTGCCCCTTGGGCACCACCACACGCCTGCCTGCCTGCCTCCTGTCCAGCCACAATCAATTTCACAGTCCCAAACACACACACACACACACACACACATACACACACACGACCACACTCACACGCACACACACGCACACACGCTCAAGTCTGAGACGCATGTACACAGACAGACGGTTGTTTTACAGAAATTAAACATATATAGAGAACATTAAAATGCAAAAGATTAGATAGAGTTCATGTCTTTTATTTTATTTGTTATAATATATAAAATGAGTGTAAGATTAAAAAAAGCTTTTTGAACGGACTGAGAAGTGTTGCTGACTGATGTGACCAGATAACATTATTGGAATTTCAGTCTGATTAGTGATCTGAAAATGTTACTTACCAGCTGCTAATGCCATAAACACATCTCAATGTCTTTGACTCAGTTTCGTTAATTTCAACGTTTGATTGAATCCATCTTGTAAATTAGAATAGCGAAGCTATTTTGAATGAAACATGTTATACAGTTGCAACCTTTATGAATGTATTATATGTCCAATCAGCACTTGTTTTTTTTGTCCATGACCATTGAGGGGAAAGATGTTGTATGTTTATCAACTGGTCATATTAAAAAATAGCCACTTTTCCATCCAGTGTTTGTAACATAAACAAACCTTTTTGTAGCATCAGAAAAATATTTCTTCATCATCTTGTGTTATCCTGTATATTTAAAGCCCTGCCAGTCAATTTAAGTGATATCAGATCTCAAGTCTGTGGTAAATGGTGGTAGCACCCTGTTGCTTATGTGGATCATACACTGTGTCCTTTAATATTACATTCTTCACCTGGTTAATCTTTTACTATCTTTTGTTGCACCAGCAGGAGGCTAGAGGTGTGCTACACTGTACAACTTTCACAGACTGCTATTATCATGAAAAATTTAATGAATATGAATTTGTACTATGTTTATAGATAGACTAGACTCTCATCTTTTCAGTCAGCGTGGTCATTTTCAAAAAGACCACCCTGTTGAAACAGTAATCCAGGCACAAAGCATGAGAGACTATGCAAATGAAAACATGAATACATTACCAGAAAAATTACCAGAGTTTGAAGAATGCTTAACATGCTCATAATAATAATGGAACATTTGACCATTTACAGTTTCATGACAACTAACCACACTTTTGCTGTTGAAGACCATGATATGTTAAAAAGCTCGGCAGATATAAGACATGTCATATCAGTGTTATTTTAACAAAGCTAGACTAATACATTCGATTCCATCTTATTCTTTGCTTTAGTTTGGCACTGTGATGCCTTTAGACTTAGTTTAGTTTTAAATGTGCTCATGTATTGAAAGTCACAGTGTAAGGAGTTGGAAATGAGAGGTTTGATACGCACTTAAGATTCAGCATACAGTGACAAATTCTACATTTAACATTTGATTTTAGTGTTTGTTCATGTGAGTGTGTGAGCGTATGCGGCGAGGCAGCTGCAGCATCTCGCCTCTGATTTTATGATTACCACATTTCATGTTTCCTGCCCATAATTGTAGACTATGTCTTCGCATATCTATATTGGTCTGTGAGTGCGCTCAGCGTGGGTCCTCGCTCCAATCAGTTGATGATTTCACTGTAGACATATCCTCATCACATGTAAGTGAAAAAGAGCCTGATGAACTGTAAATCTGCCTCATCCTAAGGAAGAGAGAAATAGAGAGGGAGAGACCCCACTGTGCTTGGATGGCATGGGCCAGGTGGTGTGAGTGAGCGCAGAGTGAGAGGAGTCGAAAGGATGGTTATGTGTGTGTTTTATGAGGTTGGGTGGGGGCGGCATTCAGCAGGCACCTGGTGCTGACGGGCTCTCATTGAAACTCTCCGATCCAATTTAGATGCAGCTCCCCCCCCCATGCTGCTTTCAATGGCTCTCCTCTCCTCTCCTCTC
>JAVQJF010087017.1:0-14803 GCA_036023855.1 Gadopsis marmoratus
AGAGCCTGGTTCTGGTTCTGGTTCTGCTCGAGGTTTCTGCCTGTTAAAGGCAGTGTTTCCTTGCCACTGTCTCCTAGTGCTGCTCATGGTGGAATTGTTGGGTCTGTAGATATAGAGTTGGCTTGAACTTGCTCTATATTAACAAGTACTATGAGATAACTTTGTTATGATATAGCGCTATATAAATAAAATTTGATTTGATTTGATTTGATTTGACTTCTTTTTTGGTAAATGAACATTTACATATGTAGCAACTGTTGAAACGGTTCCCAAAGCGCTCTAACAGTAATCTAATTCACCCATTCACACACACATTCACACACTGATGGCAACGCAGCTGCCATGCTGGCCTCCACCGGGGGCAACTTCAGGGTACAGTACAGTGTGCAGGGAATGCAGAATGCAGGGCCCCGTCCCTAAAAAGCCAAGGCCCACAGGACTTAATGACTACAGACCCGTCACCCTGACCTCTGTAATGATGAAGTCATTTGAGCACCTTGTGCTGTCCCACCTGAAGGACATCATCGACCCTCTGCTGGACGCACTGCAGTTCTCCTACAGAGCCAACAGGTGGACCATGCAGTGAACATGGCCCTGCACTTCATCCTCCAGCACCTAGACTCCCCAGGAACCTAGGATCGTGTTCATGGATTTGAGCTCTGCGTTCAACACCATCATCTACTGCAGGACAAGCTCTCTCAGCTGAACGTGCCTGTCTCCACCTGCAGGTGGATCACAGACTTCCTGATGGACAGGAAGCAGCATGTGAAGCTGGGGGAAGCATGTCTCTGACTCCCGGGCCATCGGTTCCCCTCAAGGCAGCGTCCTTTCCCCCCTACTCTTCTCCCTGTACACCAACAGCTGCACCTCCAGTCACCAGGCCGTCAGGCTCCTGAAGTTTGTGGATGACACCACCCTCATTGGGTTCATCTCTGGTGGGGATGAGTCCAGCTACAGGTGGGAGACTGACCATCTGGTGACTTGGTGCAGCCTGAACAATCTGGAGCTCAATGTTCTAAAGACAGTGGAGTTGGTGGTGGACTTCAGGAGGAACGCAGCCCCACCAACCCCCATCACCCTGAGTGACTCTCCAGTCAGAACTGTGGAGTCCTTCTGCTTCCTGGGCACCATCATCAGCCAGGACCACAAGTGGGAGCTGAACATCAGCTCCCTCACCAACAAAGCTCAGCAGAGGATGTACTTCCTGCGGCAGCTGAAGAAATTCTGCCTGCCAAAGAAGTAATGATGGTGCACTTCTACCTGAGACAATTTGTATTGTACACTGTGAACTTTGCACATCCCCGCAGCTAATGTTCTGCACGCCCTGCACAAGATGTATAGCTCTCATATCCATATTACTGTACAGTTTGTGTTTTGTTTCAAATTATATTTCTATTTTATCTTATTTTATTTACTTTTGTCTTATTTACTTATTTTATGTTCAGATTTTACTGCACCAACTTACCAAAGCAAATTCCTTGTCTGTGAAAACATACTTGGCAATAAACCTGTTCTGATTCTGATGTTTCGTACTGAATTTCTATTCCAATTTGCAAAAGAAACCATCAACCTGAAGGAGAAATAAAAAAATCCAAAGGGAAGGCAGAGCCGATCTGTCTTTAGTTTTTATACACAGCACACACCCTGTCTCCTCTTCCTGCTGCTGCTCTCCGAACTTCCTTATTTGGAAATGAGTCATGACACTTCCTAGAAATCACACTTCCATCTAAATATTCAGCTGTCCCTCCACTCTTCCGTCCGCTGCTGCGCCGTCTTCAACTCCGAACAGGCCTCAGGACTCAGCTGTCAATCAAGGATCGGTTTTGAAAGTGACCAATCATAAGAAGGCCAGTCCCTCCCTTGGTCTCCGCCCCCAGACTGTCAAAAGTCTCCACATTCGAGCAGAATTCAGCTTCGCGAGCGTATGTCACTTCTACACACGCGCGCGCAGCTCTCTGCTGCTCGCAGCTGCGAAAAAAGCTCTCGGTTGTTGAATTTGTACGCGAGGACATATATTTTGGCGCGGATGTTAATATCTGCTCGCGCGAAGTATTATAATTTGCTCGCGTGAATGTTTTATCGCGCGCGACTTTAGATATAAATCTATCCCCATAAATTAGGATTTAAGGAGAGGTTTTCACCACATCCTAAGCTTTTGTTTATTGATTGCTGGTTTCAATTGCCTCTAGAATCTTAGTTCTCTGTGTTTAATATGCTGTCAGTGATTCAGATACTATATATATTGAGGTCATGATGTTTATTCCTTTTATATAATTACTTTTATTATTACAAAGAGTGCAGAAGAAAAGGCATAAGAGTTTTAATAATACTGAGTAATGCAATTTGCATTAGATACCATCAAATGCAGCACAATAACCAATAAACCAGACTAATATCCATACCTTTCTCATTCCGTTTCCTTTTACGCCTTCATATTATTTTGTCAAAAGCCCCCAGTTGGTCTAATTGGCTGGGCTGCCCTGCATCTAGCCAGCTTTATTGATTCATGACTCCAGCTTCTACTGCACCTAATCATTTAGAAATTCAAATTAAATATATATATATATATACAGTATATATATTCTAATATGCTGTGTGTCTCACAGCACTGTAATGAAACAGAGACCTGAAGGACTGAACAGCCCTCAATCAGTGGGAAGTGTTGTCTTAGCTATACTATACAGGCCTCAGAGTGAATGTCGAGAAAATAGCCAACAGAGACCTCCACCTCTCCCAAGTTGGAACTCATTGCCCCCTAAACCCTTGGCTGGGCAAGCTCTCAAAGAAGAAGGCTTGTCTCTGGTCGACCTCAACGAGTACTCTATTTCCAGATCTACTGGCCCAGATGATGGCTTTTTCCACATCAATGAGCACAGTCACAAATATAGCAATCCAAAAGGTGGAAGCAGCAGTAGTGGTAGCAGAGGCAGTTAGGGTAGGTGGAGTGGAGAGGAAAAGGAACGGACAGTAGGAGTAGTGGCAATAGGAGTATCGCAGAAGAGGAATGAGTCGCCCTTAGCAAGGGCTCTCCATCTGGTCAGTCAGCTGACTTGCAGCTTTACCCTTACAGATCGTCTTGTCCTGGTGTAAATATCCATGTCATCATGAGTTGTGCAGTTCAGCAGACATTTATCTATTAATCTTCAAGAAAGAGAATAGGGACTATAAGTAATGGATACCTACACTGTAAAGGGCAGGGTGTGGTGCAGGAAGTTTAGCTGTGAACTTTCAACCCTGAACCCTAAGTTACCTTGTGTCACTAAAAATGGTGTCCTTTTATAATCCAGTATAAGGCAGTATATCATATATAAAGCGTGGAGCTGCATTCTCAGTGTCATTTCGGTTGAATTGTGGCAATATGGAACATTTTATGTAGAGTGCATCTTCTCAGTGAAAAAGATATGATACGACTGCTACCTGCAAAGTAAACAAAAACAGTGGAGCTGGATCTGAAAAAGCAATAAAACTCTGAGCCACTTTTCATGACCGATAATAGTAAATGTCATGTGGGTCAAGGCAAGATAGAAACGCATTAAAATGTTAGAAAAAATAAGGAGGACATCAGGCAAAACAAGAAACCCCAGGATGGAAACAACTATTTCCCTTTGAATATGATGGTCCTGCAGAGGCTAAAGTAGACAGGAAAGAAAGCACTGAACTCACTATGGCTGACACCTAGACAGGCAGCTTTTCATTGAAGAAAAATTTCATTTGCTGTGTGGAAAAATGTGTATAACAAAGAAAGGCATGCTAAATATACAGGCAAGTGTAGCAGTTCTGAACACTCACAGAGTCATATGAATGAGATAATGATGCATTATTACTGTAGTGGGACACTAATGCTGGGCATCTTCTGGTCATTTATCATTGCTATCATGGTTTGGGCCACTAGATTCAATATATTGATATTTATACAATAAAGGCTCTTGAGAAACCCCAAAACTAACAAAGCTAATCAACCTTTGTGGAAAAATAAACTGTATAACGGAGAGTTATACAGTTTGTTAAATGCCCACATTCAGCATGGCCACATTCAAGACCACACCATCCATTACATTGACAGAATTTAAGAGAAAAAGTGAAAACATAGCAAATCACTCCACACCACAAACCTCCTTTTCCCACCTGCCACTCAGAATCTGAAAATAAATGCATTCATGAGAAATCTCTGGGATTCTTCTTCCACGTTTCATCTTGCAACGACAGGAAAAATATATGAATGCCAAATGTTTGAACCGACCCCTTGCTTGATAAATTGTATCTTGCAGTCTAAAAACTATCCATTATTTCATATTTAAGCGTTAAACAAAATTTTAAGCTGCTATACAGATCAGTCTTTTCATGTTGTCGGGGTGTTGTGGTTGAAATGGAGTTGGAATGAAGAACGGTGCCTTTGGACTGGTTGACATGTTCTGTGGTTCAGATCACCAAATATAGAGGAGTGTTTCAGGTAATAAGGATGCACACTGCTACACTATCCTGACTTCCTGGGAAAGCATAGGCCAAGGTGCTGGAATGTAAAAAAAAAAGGTATTTGGTCAGTCAGACACCAGATCCAGAAGAGCAACAAAGTCCTAAAGAAAACATCATCGTCTGTGTGCTTTTTGTGAACTAAGAAAACATGTGATTCAATATGTACAAAATCAATTTTATAGTTTCAAAATCCCTTGTAAAGTGAATATTTCTTTCACCACTCCTGGCCAGTGAATAGCAGTTAGTGACAATAGTGTTTAGCAGCAACAGCAGGAGCTGAAATTGAATTACATATGGATGAGCTGACGCTATGAACTTCATGTGCAAGTCCCTTTGGAGGTCCACCGGGCAGAGAGCTGGAGGAGATCTTGGGAGAAAATTCGATGAAGGGACTACGTACATCTCCCAGCTACCCAAGAGAGCTGCTGAGGAAGACACTCAGAGGACTCGCTGGGGAATAAGGGTTAACCTGAACTCAAAACAAAATAATTTGATCTGGTGCTCTCACATCTGGGATCATTAATTTCATGGCGTCTTTGAACTAGTCTTAAAAATCCATCTGACACAGAGGAAACGCAGACTGATTATAGTCCATGCTGTAGTTATTTTAGGTTTAGTAATTAATTTGATAAGCATCAAATTAATTGGCTTGAAATAAAGGCAAGTGAAGGGAAGGAAATTAAAACCATTAATGGAATAAAATTTGAAACACACTGAAAGTAATTGTCAAAGCAAAGCATATTTTCAGATTTGTGTATGAAACAAATGGTCAGTAAAAAAACTGCTAATCATAAAATAAACACATACACAGCTGGCACACTGCAGGGCTCCACTGTTCGCTTATTTAATACACCAATTGGTGTATGCCCTGCAGTGTGCGAGCCGTGTATGTGTTCATTTTGTGACTTGCTGTTTTTCGACTAGGCACCTGTCCTTTTTTGGTGGATGTGCACACTTACTTCCATTAGTAATAATGCTGCATTATTTACAATTTTCCACCACAATGTAGATAGCTTCTGTAATAAAATACTTAAAATACTTATGGTGCCTTGCAAAAGTATTCATCCCCCTTGACCATTTCCACATATTGTGACATCACAAGCACAAACTTAAATGTATTTTATTGAGATTTTATGTGGTAGATCAACACAAAGCAGAGAATACCGGTAATTGTGAAGTGGAAGGAACATGATACGTGGTGTTCAAGATTTTACAAATAAATATCTGAAAAGTGTGGCGTGTATATGTATTCATCCCCCTTTACTCTGATACCCCTAAATCAAATCCAGTGCAACAAACTGCCTTCAGAAGTCACCTAATTAGTAAATAGAGTCCCCCAAGCTTTGAACATCTCACGGAGCACTGTTCAGTCCATCATCCGAAAATGGAAAGCATATGGCACAACATACAAACCTACCAAGACATGGCCGTCCACCTAAACTGACAAGGAGAGCATTAACCCCACCGTGAAACATGGTGATGTCAGCATCATGATGCGGGGATGCTTTTCTTCAGCAGGGACACGGAAGCTGGTCTGAGTTGATGGGACGTTGGATGGAGCTCAATACAGGGCAAGCCTGGAAGAAAACCTGTTAGAGGCTGCAAGAGACTGCAAGAGACTGGGGCGGAGGTTCACCTTCCAGCAGGACAACGACCCTAAACATACAGCCAGAGCTACAATGGAGTGGTTTAGATCAAAGCATATTCATGTGTTAGAATGGCCCAGTCAAAGTCCAGACCTAAATCCTATTGAGAATCTGTGGCAAGACTTGAAAATTGCTGTTCACAGACACTTTCCATCCAATTTAACTGAACTGGAGCTATTTTGCAAAGAAGAATAGGCAAACATTGCAGTCTCTAGATGTGCAAAGCTGGCAGAGACATACCCCAAAAGACTTGCAGCTGTAATTGCAGCAAAAGGTGATTCAACAAAGTATTGACTCAGGGGGGCTGAATGCATATGCACGCCACACTTTTCAGGTATTTATTTGTAAAAAATCTTGAATACCACGTATAATTTTCCTTCCACTTCACAATTATGCTCTACTTTGTGTTGGTCTATCACATAAAATCCCAATAAAACACA
Source organism: Gadopsis marmoratus (assembly GCA_036023855.1). Taxonomy (NCBI): domain Eukaryota; kingdom Metazoa; phylum Chordata; class Actinopteri; order Centrarchiformes; family Percichthyidae; genus Gadopsis; species Gadopsis marmoratus. The sequence continues at coordinate 6,560 of JAVQJF010087017.1, forward strand.
TTTAAGTTAAGTTAAGTTACGTCACAAAATGTGGAAATGGTCAAGGCGTATGAATACTTTTGCAAGGCACTGTAGTACAGTACAGTTCTACATATAAATGTAAATCAATAGTAGTAGTAATGGTATTGATGTTAATATTAATAAAAATACTACTAATAGCAAAATAATAATAATAATGCTAACAAAAAGAGCAGTAACAATAATAGCAGCAGTGGCTGTTGAGCAGGAACATGGGGGCAGCAGGTGGCTGCAACCATAGATCCAGAATCTACAGCTCCGGAGGCAGAAATACCTGCAGAAAGCAACAGGAGAGAAAGAGAGAGGAGAGAAATCACACAACTATGGGAAAGAAAAGCAGTTGAGTTACTAATAAGCATTAATGGCCAGTCTTAGAGGCGAAGAGAGGAGCTCAGTGCATCATGGGAAGTCTACCGGCACTCTATGCCTATAGCAGCATAACTAAGAGGTGGCTCAGGGCTCACCCGAGTCAGCCCTGCAATAAGCTTAATCAAAAAGGAAACTCTTAAGCCCACTCTTAAATCTGTGGAGGGTGTCTGCTCCCATACACAAACTGGGAACTGGTTCAAAAAGAGAGGAACTTGATAGCTGAAGGCTCTGGCTCCTATTATAATTTTAGAGACTCTAGGAACCACAAGGAGCTCTGTATTCTGGGAGCACAGTGCTCTAGTAATAGGGTATGATGAGCTCTTTAAGATATGATGGTGCCTGACCATTAAGGGCTTTGTAGGTAAGGAGAAGAATTTTAAATTATATTCTGGATTTTCCTGGTTCTTGTCAATAAACATGTTATTGTCTGGCAGTGTAGACAGCGGGGAAAGGGCCCAAATGCAGATAGCACAGGGTAGCTGAAGCAAATAGATGATTTAACAAACAAAAAATACTATTATTATTATTGTTTTTTTAGTTACAAATTGTACACTTACTTTTTAACAAAACCAGTGTAAACAGAGGAGTCTGATAATTGATAACGATACCTGACTATCACCCAACATGGTTTCTTCAACAAAGGGCTGGTGTGTGATCATGTTGAAAGTGAGGACCAGTTACTCCCTTGGTTTCCACCCCCAAGTTGTCAAAAGTCAGGTTGATTCACGCAAGCAGAATTCAACTTCGAGAGTTGAGAGTTTCATGGTTATTGTCTGTGCTTCCTGTTTTATTTTTAAAGCCTTAGCGGTCTGGTCTGTTCAGTTCCTGCCCTTGTGTGTCTCATTGATTAGCTACACCTGTTCCCCAGTGCTAACCTCGTTAGTCCCTTTCCTATATATAGTGGTTCCCTTGCTTTGTCTATGGTTGAGTCATGCTGCTCGCAACACTGCTTGCCATGTGTTTAGTTGCTGTCTCAAGACTTGTCGTTACCTGCTGCCTGTAAGCTAACAAACTACAAATAAAATTTTGAACTGCTCCAATCTGCAGACGCAACCAGGTGAATCACAGAACATCACGCCCCTCCTCTCCAGAGCTGGGGTGTAGAGCGCCTGTTTGTTGGGCTAGCCCAGGGGTGGGCAATTAATTTTCCCAAGGGGCCACATGAGAAACAGAGACTGTTGTTGTGGGCCGGAGCAATAAGGTGAACTCAATATTAATTTGATTTCTTTATAAAAAAGCAGTAAATTGTGTGGTTTTGATAAGAGTAGATGTTATGAAAATGTGGAGCAGGAATAGTAAAAACGCTGACATAAGGCCATTTAATCAACATTCACAAAAACAAATTTGAAAATGAGCATGTTTTTGCAGTATTTCAAAGACCAACATTAAATTAACTTTATACAAAAAAGTAACAAGTACTATTGCTATTTAGTTTATAGTTTACTGTTTTTAGTGATTTTGTGGGAAATCACAGAGCTGCTTTTGACTGCTCCATCCCATGATGGTTGCAGCTTGGTAAAAAAAAAACCTTGTTGATTTTGCAGCGTAGCTAGCAAAGCTTCAGATGTCCGTTCCCACAATGCATTTGGGAACATGGGTTATGTTTAGTCTGGTAATGACAATTCAAACAGTGATCCTTAAACTCAATTCAATTTCAATTCAATTTTATTTATATAGCGCTATATCATAACAGAGTTATCTCATAGCACTTGTTAATATAGAGCAAGTCCAAGCCAACTCTATAACTCAGCGATCTGTCCTCCACAAACTCAGCACACAACTTTACCTTTGACTTAATGAGCAAATAAAAATGTAGAAGTCCATGTTTTGTTCAAAACTATACATTCTGTATCAATCTTTCTTTTTTAATGTGAGCTGACATTTTTGGGGGCTAACAGCTGACTCACAGCTGTTCACCAAAACAAGGTGGAGCAAACGGTGGCAGCCAGGCCCACAAGCACATTTCAAAAGATAGCAGACGCCTTCAAAATAAAAGCAGTGCTCAGTTGTATTACGTGAATGATGAACACTTTTTTATTTGATTGACCTCTCGCGGGCCGGTCAGGGACAGCCAAAGGGCCGGATGTGGCCCGCAGGCCGTACAATGCCCAGGTCTGGGCTAGCCACAAGATTACCTCCAGCCTCGCTTCTGACAGCTGTGCAGTCATGGCGTGGGAGATGAGGAGGCCCAAGTAAGACACCTGCTGACTTGGCTGCAGAGCACTCTTGGCAGGGTTGACGGATGTTTGGATATAGCAAGAATCAACCAGTCATCCAAGTAGGTCAGGATTCTCACCCCCCCTAAGATGCCAGCATTATCTCCACACACTTGGAGAACATGCACAGGGACAGGGAGTAACCAAATGAAAGGCGACAGAATTCATAACACCGGTCACCCACCTACCTAATGCCCATTTAATAAAGATTCAGCACTCCCCTGAGGGATGTTGCGTCTGGCACTACACTCTGCTGCCCGGGGTATCCGGTATATGGCACTCACTTGCTGATAACGCTTGCCAGGATGGAGGAAGAAGAGCCAAAATCGCTAGCTGCACTGGCCATGCTACTGGAGTTTGACTGTGATGACAACAGTATTTGAGGGTTATCCTTCCGTGATGATGCTTTCTCGTCACCGTGGGTCGGGACAGCATCAGCTGCAGCTACTATTGTATGAGCGGCAACGATTGTAGCGACATTGACTAGCCAGCTGATACATAAACACATTATGAGCTGCCTTGCTGATTGCAGAAATATCATAGCTACGAGCACTAACATCTGAACCGACCGGTGTATCAGAATGTGCAGTGCAAGTAAGAAATGTCTGAGACCTCAATAGGGTGGCGGCGTTGCCATCATCACCATCGTCATCCTCCCTGGAGAGGGAGGCAGGGTCCTCCTCTTCGAACCCGCTGGTCATCCTCCCCATCATAGCTTGCCCAAGACTTGCGCCGTTTGAGGGCAGAGCATGAAAATTGGATGACATAAGACGAGAGCAGCAGGGGGCAGGGACAAACAGCAGCACTAAAGTAAGACAGGTTCCAGTAGCCTTAAAATAATATACAGGAAGTCACAGAAATATTTACATCCTGTTAGATCCATCTGTACACTACCTGTAGTTTGCAGATCACATTTGGATAGTTATGGCTGAAATAAATGTTATTTATTATCAACCACACAAGATACATTTGTTAACAGATGAAACCATCACTGCACAACATATAGCCTACAATCTAGCATTAAATATTACAACTACACAAAAAATTAGCATTTTCTATAAAACTTTATTTTTGTGGTCAAAATTAAGAGTCAATCAGCTCCTTGCTATGGTGACAGCCAAGTGTTTCCCACCATGCCCTGGTTGTTGCAGTGGCTGGAGAGCATTTGCAGCACCTCGCTCTAAAAACTGTGGCCGCCTCCATTTCGTGAGGCTATTGTTGCCCACATGCATGAAGTCAGAGCAAGTTCGTATGAAGTCGGACTCAAATCTAAACACCATACATTGTGCAGCAATTGCCAGTGATCGATTCTGCGCAGGCCTGGCTCATCTTGAATCAGCCTAATAACTGATATGCAATAAGGGGACGTGTCAGCTAGTAAAAGGCTTCCGCGAAGGCTGCTCTTGTGAATACTTGGTCATGGCTTCCATAGATCCCTCCTCACTCCTCTCTTTGAGCTTTGGGACGGCCTTCAAGATGGAGGACCAGAACAACTTCTGCTTCATGCGTGGACATAAGGACTCTGCGTGCGTATGCTCCCAGCTTATTGATGGAGAATCAGCTGCAGCAGAACAACATCAGCGGAGTCTGGAGGGGCCTTAAAACCATCTATGGCCACAAAGAACCCAACTCCCAGCCTGCAAGGCATCGGGAATGGGCTAACAACCTAAACCTATTGTTCAATAGATTTGATGAACAATATGCCCCTCCCCCTGTCCAGTTCTCTCTGCTGCATCCCTCATTGTCTGCCCTGCCTATATACTGCCCCTCCTCTACTGCAATCTTCAGCCCACAGCCACCCTGCACATCCATTACACTTCCTGCCTAGACCCCCTGCCCCACCCTGTCAAACCAGGTGAGGAAAGAACTCAGGAGGATCAAGGCGAGAAAGGCTGCAAGCCCAGATGGAATCAGCTCAAGGTTTCTCAAGTCATGTGCAGACCAGCTGAGCGGGATAGTATGTCACGTGTTCAATCAGAGCCTGAAGCTGGGGAGAGTGCCACAACTGTGGAAAACATCCTACGTGGTACTGGTGCCGAAGACCACACATCCCAAGGACCCCAACAGCTTTGGTTGAAGTACAACCATTCACAGCAGACTGGCTGTATTAATAGATATACGGCAAATATTGTATAGACTTGAAATAATGGGAATAATTTTGGCATTTGTATGGATACCAGCACATATAGGAATAAAAGAAAATTAAATAGCTGACAAATATACAAAAGAAGCCACACAAGCTACTAACACTGACATCAGAGTACCCTTTATTAAAACGGAAATTAAGACGATAATTAAACAAATGTTGAAAGAAAGGTGGCAAAAGGAGCGGGAAGAAGGGAGAACAGAAAGGTGGCTGTATGGAATTCAAAGGAGAGTATGCAGGGTGAGAAGCACAGGGAGAACCTGGTGAGAAGAGGTGACAATATTCTGAATATGTTTTGGTCACACAGGGTTAAACAGCACATTGTTTAAAATTGGAAAACATAATACAGGAAGGTGTGATTTTTGTGAGCAACAAGAAACTGTAGGTCACGTTATGATTCACTGTCCAAAATATGAAGCAGAGAGAAGTGACATGATACAGAACCTTAAAGAGTTAAATAAGATTTGAATTACGGGATATTTTACAAAGAAACTCTAGGGAAGAATGTTATTTCATGTTTAGTTATCTTAGAAGATAAACCTAATAGAGAGAATATAATATAATTTTGATGTAGGTTTTTTTTAAATGTTTTATTTTATTTATTTATTTTTATGACTAGGTGCATTCTTAGATCCCGGTCCACACTCCATACCAGTTGGTGGCGGTAGTGCCAACAGCCATAAAACATCAAGAAGAAGAAGAAGAAGAAGAAGAAGAAGAAGAAGACAGAAGGCTCGCAGCTTTAGCATTAGTTTAATGTCGTGTGTGTGCATCTACTTATATCGGTGTGCGTTTCTTGCATGCACATGTTAGTGTGCATTGGAGCAAATTGCCGTCCATGTATTGCAGAGAAAAGTTGTAGCTACCGCAGAGCTATCGACGTGTTGCTGGAGGAAACGGACTGACGTTATGTCGGCAAATAAAACAAAGAAAGTCAAAATGGCTACTAAATCTTGTCCTGAATGCGACCAACAGGTGAGAAAATACATTTAAAATAAATGGGGTTAAGTGGCAACTACACTGCACGTTGTGTAAACGACAGTGTCACCAAATCCCACTTGAAGGTTGAACAAGTTTTGGTTTTCTGTTAGCAATGCATCGGTGAAAGATGCTTGCCATTGCAAGGCTATGGAACGTGTTGTCTTTATAAATTGTACGTTCAGATTCAGAGGATTATGACAACGATCCCCCTTTTAGACATTCTCTCTGAATGGCATCAGTCTCATCAATGTGCTACAAACTATTAAAAATGTTTGTACTGTAATCCCCATTCTATGAATGTAGGCTCTTATTACTCTCTGATTGGTGCACGATGCTTATCGCCGTGTTGATTGGACAGCTTGACAGAAAACCGGTGCGGGACCCCAGAAGGCGTTCAAGACAGCCAGCGAGTTAGTGATGTGTCGTTCATGAGCGTATCGTACACTGAACTACTCTTTTATTTATTTATTTATTTATTTTTATATGAAGTAGTAGGAATGAGTCGTCTTAGAGTGTAACTTGTTCATTTTGGCCACATATTGAGCAATAATAATGTATGAGCTAAGCACCCCACTTCATTAATGTCTTGTGCATGGCTAACAAGGTGAGTTCTACTGTTGACTTGAAAGACACCACAGCAGGGGCCTGGGCCTGGGCCTCTCCACACCTGCCCACCCCAGATTCTCCCCCCTCTCATATCCACAACAACTCCTCTCTTCATCCTGGAGAGGGATGTCAACACACTGTTGAATAGGTAGAACCCCTGCACTGCAGCTTGACCAGACTCTCTCCACCAAGAAGCATTGTGCTGATCAGCTCTCCAGTGTTCAGATAGATGTTTTCCCTCACTGTAGGACACTGTAGGACCCCCCAGGAACCTATGTCAGGATCTTGGGTGAGGATTTAGCTTCACCTTTAACACCACCATCGCAGCTCAGATACTGGACAAGCTTTCCCAGCTGAATGTGCCTGACACCACCTGCAGGTGGGTCACAGACTTCCTGTCTCACAGGAGACCGCATGTGAAGCTGGGGAAACACATCTCAGACTCCCCCCAGACCATCAGCATTGGTTCCCCTCAAGTTTGCGTCCTTTCCCCCCTACTTTTCTCTTTTTAACAGCTGCACCTCCATTCGTCACTTTGTCAAGCTCCTGCAGTTTGATTGACAGCACCCTCACTTGGTTCATCTTTGGTGGGGTTGTGTCCCCTTACAGTTATGATTTACACATGAAGACCTGGTGCTCAAAGCTGAAGTTGACAGTCTCCTACTATTGTTATATACCAAATACCAAAGCAAATTACTTGTATGTGTAAACTTACTTAATTGCAATAACCCCAATTCTGATTCTGATAAACTCAGACTTGGTTGTATTAATAACCTAGGTCTAAGATTGTCAATTAGTCTTGGTTTCTTGCTTGATGGTTGGTGGGAGGTTATGACACTTGACAGCTTCTAAGAACGCCTGAAATAAAAGTTCTCTCTTTTCTCTGTCCTCTACCCATTTGTCATCTTATCTAATATAAGCTCCTTGAAGATATGAAGATTATTTTTTGCTTTTCTTCATTTGATGGATTAGTTGCATTGCAATATAGATTATATTTGAAGGAATATAAAGGGAGGTTAACATCCCATTTTATTTGATCTACTACAAATCTTACTGTATCACAATATTCTGTGTAATAAAAGAGCAGCATAGACTTTAAAATATTCTTTGTTTCTCTTAAACAAGTCTGGTGCTTTTAGTTCTAAAGATAGAAATGCATGGTCAGGCAAAGGGGCCTTTATTAAGATGCTATGCCTGACCATGCACTTCTATCTTTAGAATTAAAAGCACCAGATTTGTTTATCTCCCCTCAGCATTCAGCCATCATTCCTTGGTCTAGAAGTACCTCATGGCTACGTGTTACCATTTTAACATTTGAAAATAAAATTAAACCTTTTTTCGTAGGGTGATTTTCTTAAATTTAGTTTATCTATTACTTTGTTGTTGTCATGTGTTGTGTGTATCAGGCCTGGACTATCACATCTTACCCCAATCACATCTGGGCTCAGTGCCTTCATTAAACCAGAAACCATTAATAGATAAAAAATGAGATGAGAATGTCTACACAGTGGTACATCTTGTTGATTCTGTGATCTGTTTTAAGCTCTATGAAGACATTTTCACTGACTCCACCACCAACAGTAATGAATGTATTTGTTTGCTGTTTGTTTCTTTCTAGATTCCAGTTGCGTGCAAGACCTGCCCATGTGGTTATGTATTTATAAGCAGAAAACTACTAAATGGCAAACTAAATGAACGGTCTTCTCCAGCCATAGCAGGTAAGGTTCAGCTTGCATAAAACTTATGAGTTTTAATTGTAATGTTTACATGTCTAGAACAACTTCCATCCAAAATGTCCTTTATTTTTTTTATTGTTTGAAGGACAGGCTAATTGGAAAAAAGGCTTAAATTTGCTAGGGAGCATAAAGATTGGACTCTGGAGCAATGGAAGAAGGTCATGTGGTCTGA
>JAVQJF010087025.1:0-23824 GCA_036023855.1 Gadopsis marmoratus
GTTTTATTTTTCTTAACTGCACTTCTGTTTTATGGCATTCTCTTCTGTAAAGCACTTGGTGCATTTAATATTTTTGTTGTAAAGCACTTTGAACTGCGTTTCCTGTATGAATGGTGCTATATAAATAAAGTTTATTATTATTATTATTAGTTTGGTAGTAGTTCCATTTAGCGACTTGTTAGCAGCCACCTTTTTTAAGACCTAAAAGCTTCAGAATTCACAAGTGGGGTATTTACTGACATATTTTATGTTAGAGAACAAATATGAAAATCTCTTAAACTCGTGTTAACCACAGACCTTATTTCAGGCATCTAACCAAAAACCCATTCAAGAAACCCATTGACTTTGAGAACTGGAAGTGCAAAAATGCTGACTCATTTCTGGGTTTTAGGAGTCATTCCTATTTGATTGAAACTTGGCTTTTGTGAGTGATTCATGATTTTAGATATACTGCTAAGGGTTAGATTGTAGCAGCCAAAGTAGCCAGAGGTACATGGATGATTTATTTCTGAATGTCACAGTTTATGTTAATATAAGCGGTAGCAGAGCAGAGACAACTATGGAGGCCGGTGGAGCCACAGGATCTCAGCTGAGATCTTACAGTGGCTTAGTGATTAATATAGCCAACAGTGTAGGTTCATGGATCGAACAGAGGCCACTACAAAATCTGTTAAATCTGCCATTGTGTACCTCTCCATTTCATTGACAAACAAGTTTAATTCAGACAGAATTAAACAATTTATTATGCAGGAAATGTATCTTATCTAATATATAAGCTTGCTATCTTCATGATGAGGTAAACGTCACCTTTATTTTAGCTTTATTCGATAGGGAGAGAGAACATTCAGATAGATGGACTGATCATTTGGAAAATGGGAGTTTTCCTATAGGGCCTATGGGACACAAGCAAAACACACATTCAAAATATCACTTCATGTAAAGTCCCAGAGTGGGCCATGGTACCCCACCACCCACTAAACATTTGGGCTCTTAACAAGCACGTTAGGTTTGCTCAAACTGGGAGGAAAAATCACTAGTTAGCACCAGTTAGCAAAGTTCCCACAGCTTTACTTATTCATCTACACCACAATCACTCCCGGGACACGTAATTAAACCCGGGAGTTACTTTGATATGAAATGTCATTACTAAGGGAAACATTCAAAAGGGCAGCCTCACCGCCCACTACGTGAGTTTAGCTTGTGTACCCCTGAGGCTAAATGAGACTGTCAAACTGGAAGCAGATTGTGGCCACATATTGTTGGAGTTAGGAGGCCAGCAGACACCAACGATAAGGGAGGCGGTGTGTAGCAGCGAGTGAAGGAGGAGAAATCAGCGCCAAAAGGCTGAAAAAAGAAGAAGCAATATTTCAATGAGTGGCAACATGGCAGAATCTTTACATTTTAAAGGAGCTCAGTTTTGTTCCCAGCCCTCTGTTCATTTTGTTGATGTGTTCATCACTGTCAACATAGGCAGTTTTTTTATTTAGAACAATGAATGTTAAAAGCAGCGTTGATAGTATTATACTGCATATATCGGTGCCTGTAAATTATTATTATTATTATTGCCTCAAATCTTGTCTTTCTTGTCTGTCTCCAGGTTGTTTGTGTCCAGCTGATGATTGTACGTCCAATATTCACTATCCTTTAACCTCTGTTTTTATCTCCACCAACTCCTGAGAGAAACATCCAACTCTTTAGCTGCAAATGCTCCGCTATGTTCACCAGCTAGTTGCTAACTTTGTCTGCTCTCAGTGTCTGAGCAGCTAGCTTACAGTTGGCATGTCGGAGCTTTTGTAAAAACAGCTGCCTGCTGCAGCTGGAAACATTGCTGAACAGAGCTGTGAGACTGAACCATAGCCTTAAAGGTGCAGACTGCAAAACAAAAACCTAAACCTAAAATGCTCTTTAGAGCTGAGAGGAACTGCAGAGTCGGGTGGGAATTTGTCAGTGCTAGCGCTCCCCTCACATAAACATAGACATTGACATTGTTAATGTAAACATAATGATATAGTGCACCTTTATAAATGTTTGTCTGTCACATAAAAGTTTCTTGTATTTAGATTAAAAACACTTTTTAAAGCAGGAAATAGTAGTAAACAGGTAGAATGCCCTTTAATGAAAGTTGCTACAAATATTTCAGAAACATGTCATCTTTGAATATCTCCATTATAGTTTAAATTAATATAATAATTTTAATTCATATTCCAGCTGTGGCCATAAATAACTGTACCAGTAGATCCCTCTTTAACTTACTGTATTATGGTCTTCACACGAGGCCAGCTCTGACAAATTTAAAATTTTTTCTCTCAATGGACCTCTTAAGATAAATGTGCTGATGGAAAATAATTTTCCAGGTCCAGTTTTATGGCAGATGTGTGTGTACAATGTTAAAATCTAAAATTGCAAGAACTTCTAACTACGGTACTCACAAATTCTAAGGGCATTGAGGCTGTTGAGCATTTCCAAAATAAAATTGCAGTGATATTTTTAGTCAAAACATAATTGTCAATTTGTAGGTACAGGTACAGGAGATGTATTTCAGTTGACTAAAAAGACTAAAATAAAAAAAGAACACTCCAATAATTTAAAATAATGCAGTGACATAGAAAACAATGTATCCATATAAAGTGTTAAATAAAGATTTCAAAGATCTTCCCCTTTGTTTCATGTTAACCATAATATTTTTACTTAGTTTATTTATCCATGTTCAAATGTGTGTATGTGTGTTTAACAGAGAGAGGTTGTATTATGTCAATTCCTATCAGTACTTCTAGTGGACTGTCAGAGACAGACAGGCAGACAGAGTTAAAAATGGAAGCTGTTTACACCAGTGTGATCTCAACATTGTGTGTGTGCATGCGTGTATCCATCCCTGGTATCAGTGGAAAGTACTCTTCTAGCTGTTTCCACCTCTACAGATCCATTAGTGATGTAGTGAGGAGTACACTTTAAAACCTCTCTTGCATACAGTATACTGTATAGTCAGCATTGGGTGTATAACTGTGGATGATAGCCGTGCACTTACACAGCTAATTGCACTTACACAGTATGGTTAACATGCAACATCACTAAATTAAAACACAAAAATAACAAAGAAAACCCCAAAAAAACTGAATGTGAAGCAAATTCTAGAGGTAGCATTAAGTGAATGGAAAGACGTGAGTGGTTATTGAGGCAGGTTAATTGAAAATGTTTGAACATTCTGGGGCTTTATGAATGTCATAAACAGGTCACTGTGTGTTATATAGCTACAGCTAATGTTTATAAGATCAATATATTGGCTGTTTGGGAAACAATAACTGCAATTTTTAGCAGTCAAATGAATAATGCTAGGGGGAAATTAGCTGTGAGCTACAAGCTAAAAAGAATAACGCTAACAAAGGCCAACTTCAACAGTGGCCAACAGTGTTAACACTAATAAACAAGCTAAGAACATTAACAATGCTAACGTAGTAACAACAGGCTGTGGCTAACAAAATTAACTAACAAAACTAGGAAGCCTCATCTTTTTTTAATTAAGCAAAGCAAAAACAGTCAAATCTTTGGATGAAATGTTTAAAATGTTCAGCCCAGCACTTCATAGAAGCTTCTTTCATTTGCAGGTAGTAAATAACTCAAGCGCAACCTAATGCTTTAAGGTAAGATGTTGGCCAGAACTTTTGATAAAGCTAGACTAGTCATTTGCCACTGCTACCAGTCTGTGTACTAAGCTAGGCTAAAACAAAAACAAAAACAACAGTAAAAACTATAGGCCTACTGATAGTAGAAGTTGGATAGATGAGGCAAGCGCAGCCTCACACTTCACTCCCTAAAGGCTGATTCAATTGCCTGTTGATTCATTCTGGCCTCAAAATTGGACTAAATGTGTGGTCAAAGTGCACACAGCCAATTTGTATCCCTACTTTATTTCACTTAGGGAGGCAAAATAGTCCATGCGGAGGTAATCTAATTCATCTGCAGCATATTCTACCAGCTTGTCCCTCACGCAGATACGCACACAGAAATGGACCAACACACACAGCTCCATACATGATGAATTGGATGCATATAAATTTCAGGGGGAGACAATGCATCTTTGTTTCCCAATATTCTGGCATAGATCACACACACACACACACACACACACACACAGTAGCATGAAAGCACTAATGCCTGCATACACACACGCACATACACACATAGACAGAATGATTTGTCTACTGCCACATTCACACTCAATGTTAATTTGTTACTGGAGGAATCGTAATCCCTCAAAGTTTTCGAAATGCGTGTTAAAGGCATATACATGCAAGTGTGTATGTACATGTTTGATTAATTCACACAATTTGATAAGCACCTAGTAAGGCAACCTTTGGCCTTGAACCTCTCCACACATACAACCCATGTGTATGTGTGTGTTTCTGTAGATTAAATGTGTATTTACATGTGTTGAACAGTGGGTATGCACTTCTTTTCTCCCAAGAATAATTAGACGTCAAATATAAATCCATCTTAGTCAGTCACATTGCCAGTGTTGTGATGCAATTTCATCTAGGAAATGCAGAAGAACATGTAAGTAATACGATTTCTACATTCATGGAAAGAAATGTGTTCCATATGTTCCACAAAACATAATCAGGAGAAATAAGATGTACAGCTAAACAAAAGTGATGGAGAAGTTAATCTGTCCAGTATGCTGTAACTGAGGCCCACTGCTAAGCTTTTCTGAGGCGTAAACCAACAGTTGAAGCTACTTTTTCCTTTGTGGATGCTGATGTGAACATTAAAACATTGCCATGACAGGCATAAACAGCATACCATGCAAAATAGATGAGATTTGGGTCCGTTTACAAAAATACTTTCCAAAGAAACAACGGTGCTGAAAGGATTCTAAAGTTTGGGTGTTGGGTGATTGCACACAGCCTCCAGTGTTAAAATTTAAAGGAGCTACCGGTATCTAAGAATGGCTCTAGGGATGGCAATGGCAGCTGGTCAGTCAACCACTTTGGTCCAGACTGAAATATCTCAACAACTATTGGATTGACAGCCATTCATGGTGCCCAGGAGGATGGACCCTACTGTTTTTGGCGATCCACTGGCTAGTGCCACCATGAGGTTGACTTGTGGTTTTTAGTTCTACCGGATGGATTGTCTTAAAGTTTGGTATACATTAATGATCTCTAGAGCATATATTGTAAATAATGTTTGGGATCCCATAAATGACAGTCCCATCAGCCTCAGCTGTGCTTTTTGTTAAGCGCTTGGCTATGTTAGCATGCTAACATGCTAGACTAAGATTCATTCATTCGTTCAACCTTTATTTACACTCGAGAAATCATTGAACATTGAGTCAATTCCAAAAGCAAAGACAAAGAAAAACAACAACAAAGAGATAAACTAACAGAGTATGGTTAAACGTTACACCTGCAAAATATCAGCATGTTAGCACGCAATATTATTTTTTTTTTCATCAATGGCAAAGATAAAAACATCGACCATAGTAGAAACACTTTTATTGCATTGTGACTTGATGTACACATAACAGCAGCACAATTTGACCTGTCTTCTACTTTAAAGTCTCGAGGTGTAAACGTAACAGGGACCCTATCAAAAAGATCTCTCTTAAAAACCGCCAAGAAGGAATGAGTGAAAAAGATGTAGAAAGTTACTAATATCTCAAAGAAATACTTCAAAGTCGACTTGAAGTTAGAAAAGTGACAATGTGATCCTAGTTCTCTAAGCCAAGAATTAAAGACTGCAGAGTTTGTCGGCACCGACAACAGCAGCCAGCTCCGCTACTGACGCGCTATACGTTTTCAGCAGCCAACTTTTGCTGTGAAAACATAAACAAAGACACTTTTGGATCTGTGTGTGTGTGTGTGTGTGTGTGTGTGTGTGTGTGTGTGTGTGTGTACCCGTGTTTGTATGTGTGTGCTTGGATGCCTATTCAAAGCCTTCCACGGCTGCTTATTTGAGATGCATATGTGTGTACAGAGAATGTGTGTGTGTGTGTGTGTGCTTGGACGTTGAACAATCAGCGGCATGGAAATGATGACACCCACTCACTTCTAAACATGTTGTATCTGTATTAAGGTTTCTACCTGATGGCTCCCTCGCACGCACACACACAGATTTGTGAATGAACACACACGAGCACGTGGATGTGACATGCCGTGCTTCGAGGTGCTGTCAGACAGGTCTTTATTCACTCACACACACACACACATACATGCACTTGCACCATGTGTGCTTGGTCACATGTGGTCAGAGCAGAGCACGTCCAAGAAGACAATGGAAGATTCCTATGAGGTGTGTGTGCGCGCACGTGTGTGTGTCTGATTGTGTCTGATTGTGAAACACAATGCTTGGCCTGCAGCCCGGCAGATTTTAGCAGAAGTCCTGGATCCAGATCACCCTCACTCTGGGAGTGAGAACAATTCTGTGAACACACACCCACGCAAATACACATGCAGTACACACATGCACATGCAACAATGTGGGAGGGAAACATTGTCTTTGTTTGCCCTTTTTCTCCTCTTACTGCACATCCATGGTCTGTCTTTCTTTCTTTCTTTAGTACGTCTTAATATTTTACCTCCTCACTCTACATGGAAGACGTGGATATGATCTGCAACTGTAACCTGTTGTCTGCTCATGTAGCAACATCAGTTTAAAAAAATTAAATATCTGAGATCAGAGGGGCGGCTAGGTCTTAATGTAATACTGTTGTATAACAATTATGTATCATCATCACATAATCACAATGGTAATTTTTCACATCTGTAAGATGACAGTGTTTGATATAGGCTGCTCAAATTAAACAAGCAATAAGAATGGCTCTTTGCTTAACTGCACTTTCACTTTCACATCTGAAGCAGCAAATGATCTAATCTGTCTAATCACATTACTGTTCGACTCCAGCAAACACTAAACAACAGAGATGAGTACCACCAAAGCCAGAATGCATACAGTTGCTTCGAGCTGCACAATCCATATGCTGTGTTTCAGTGACTTCACCTCTTATGTCTAATGTCAGTTTATGTGTGCTATGCATTCTGAGCCTTTAGGCACACCGTAGTATCCGTGTTTTGATGGACCTACTCAAGAGAGTATGTGGTGTTTGATGGCGTCCACTTGGTTGTTGAATAAGTCCGTCATCATGGTAGTAACATGGTGACGTGGTTTCAGAGTTCCTTGTGCCTGTTTTAGCCAGACAACTGTTTAACACGGCTTAATCGTTGATTGTTTCCAATCAAATTCATGATACCACTTGATTGAAGCTACCAGCCACCTAGTAGGTTTATTCCGCTGAGCTGCTCTTTGGAAGATGATGATGTATGTTCATTTGGTGCTTACATTCATGATGCTGATATTGCTAATGAATTTAGGTTCCTGCAATGGTGAAAGTCAAGGAATTAGTGTTGTCTGCACCATAGAGACTCAGGAATTTAAAGCATCTGCGCCTGCTCCAACAATGCAATCAATTTGTCATAGTGTGTGCCCCACTACTGTATTCTACCAATGTCTATAAAGCCGTTCCTGCACACATTGTAATATGAAGTCCACTTTGTAATTTACACAATGAAACCAGTGGAAAAAATTTGTTTCTGACTACTGTATAAAATAGCATTTCATAGCTTGTAAACCTTCTTTATGTTCTTATGTAGTGATTCTACAACCACTGTTTTGTATTTGATCTATTTTATTTGACAGCTGTACAGAGGTAGGGTTAGAGGTAGGAGTGTAAACTAGAGAATGGACTGCATGCATAGTGATGTTATAGTAAAATGGTGAACGTTAGAAGTGTCATTGTGAGCATGTTAGCACGCTAATGTTAGTGTTTATCTCAAAGCGCCACTGAGCCGAAGAGCAACATCACGGAGCTGCTAGCATGGCTGTGGACTCTTAGTCTTGTTTATGTCCACATCAGCATTGCTCAATGCACTTTTTTCTGTGTATGTTTCTTTAAAGAGGCCTTACTATACTCAGTTATGCACAGTTCTCCTCAAAACGATAAACAACTTTATGAATAAAAGCCAGCTTACCCAACTTGCATTAGATAAACAGCTGATTTAGAAGTAAACTTGCTCTTGACTTACGCTGTGACCAAACTAAATCAAAGTCAACCAGGTATAGAATATTTTTGCAGCACTGGCTGACAAAAAACTATTTTGAAACAAACTAAATTTGGCTTTGGGCTGTCACAGTTGGCAACCAAGCTGTGAATTAATAAATAAACGTGGTGGAGACATTTTCTCTCTCTCTCTTTCTCTCTCTCTCTCTTTGCGTCAGTATGTGTTTCGCTGTAGGTCCGTGCAAACACATCAGTGTCTTTGTCTACATGTGTCCATGTGTGTTTCAGTGTGTGTTTGGATAAAGCTGTCGTTTCCATCGCAGACAGGTGCACCAATTACCTCTCCATCTCTCTCGCTCCCTCTACCTTTTCCTGCCTGCTGCCCTCTATTCACACCTGCTAATTATCCCTGTGTATATGTGTGTGTGTATGTGTGTGTGTTTGACATCTTGTCTTCTAGAATGAAGCGACCTTATTGCGTCCAGCAGCAGAATTTTCTCTGTGGTGTCACTCACACTCACGCACACACACACATACACACACACACACACACACACACACACACACACACACACACACATAGACATCCTGGACTGGTGTCACTGCAGGATCGATGCGAGATGATAATTAGGAAAAGCTATTTTCGCAACCACTGGTAGCTTAAAGCTCACGCTGTCCTGATTACAGCACACTTACATTTACTAATGTAGCCATTCATCAACATTTTAATACAAGAATTGATGTTATTTGTCAGGGCGATGCAAAATATGCAGAATTTAAAGTGTTTTCTTCTGCAAAGTTGAGGTCAAGTTGTGCGTTTTGTGCTGGAGTTGACAGAAAAACACCATCTGATGTTGTTCATTACGTTGTGAACAGAGCAGATGGACAAACAGTCAAGTAGCGCTGTATAGCCATGTGAAATATAAAGCACATACACAAGGGTGACAAATAAAAAGTTAATCATATCTGGAGATTTTTTGATATGCTTTATTCCAGGTCAACTACTGTCATATACATGTAATGTTGCATAGAGATTAAATAAAATAACATATAATTTGCCCTCATGCCATATATTGAAATATCTGGACTCAGTATTTGCTAGAATATGACCAAATCTGTGGCATATCATGACTCTTTGTCATTGAAGCATACAGTATATGGTGGAAAATGATAACACTAGGTGATATTTTGACTTTGCTATTAAACTGATATGAATTATATACAGAGCAAAAGTATGAATGGTTGCTAATGATGTGCACCGTGTCTGGGGCAATACTAAGTCAGTATTTGTGGTTTGGTAAAATACAATGTCCAGATCTGAATGTGACCTCTTGACAAATATGAAGATATCTGAACTTAGTATTTTAACTCAAATACAACCAGGTCTGCTACATCTCAGCAGTATTCCTTATTTATATATATATATATATATATATATATATATGGTAGAATATGGAGAGCAGATATACACTAAGTGATATTCTAAATTTGATATTTATAAGTTGTTTGTACTGATGTGTACTGCATGCATTTGTTTTTACTGTGTTTCTTGTGGAATCTACCTGATGAAAAAGTAAATTGGTGCATATTACAGACATTTTAGTAACAGTCAAACTGGAAAAGGTTTTTTTTTTCAACTTTCCTGGGATCCTTGAGATAGCATTAAAGTAAATGTGTGTATAAGGTTGACGGTTTGTGGATTTTTGCTTTGAATGTCATCTCTTTAATTCGACTGGATATCTTCTGACATCTCCCGTTATCAGTTGAATTCTGATTGGCTACTTTCGGACATTTATACAGAATCCTTTCTGCCAGGGGTCACTTCACTGAGATTTTTTGAGGAAACAAACAGCACACCCTCATTGCACTGAAGCCGGGGATTGTCACCAAGAAGGATTGGCCAAGTCACACAGAGTGATATCTGGAGGTAAGACAAACTTGGTACAATAACTTACTCTTGTTAGAAGAAATAAAATACATATGTTAGAGCTTTTTCTTGCATGTTCACATGTTATAAGGCATTTGTAGCTGTAACTTAAAAGTCTCTCAATGTTGAAATGGCATCTGAGTTAACATTAGGTTAAGGTTGGTTAACTTTAAGCTAGCGTTAGCAAGAACAGGCAATTTTATGCAATCAGTCTGTGACAGACGGGATTGCTGTAGCAACTAGGAACCTACAGATGCTCAATGTTAATATTGAGTTAGCTAGATGATTTCTAAAACGGCTATAAGGCGCAGCCTCTCTCTCTCTCTGTCAATTCAGTTTATTTGGTATACTTATTGGTTTGACCATATTGAGATGCAGTAATGTTATCAAAAGCACTATGAATACTAACAATAACCTACAGGACGTTCCCTTTCTCTATTATTGTGCACTTGTGCATGGAGGCACATTAATGTTAGAAGGGTTAGAAAACATCTTAAAACGCTTCTATTATCTATGGGTGAGAATTTTGGCGAACAATGTTAACTGTGTTAAAACAAATACAAAATTGGTAGTCTAGAACCGCTACGGCTTAGGTTGTTTTACTAAAAGGATAAAGACAGCTGAGGGTCTGAACTTGGACTCTGTGTGCGTGAGTCAGAGCATGCAAAGCAAAGTGTCTGTCATGATAATCATGTAGTGTACGAGAAAGATTATTGTATGATCTTGGTCTATAACTGGTCTTGCTATTGAAGACCACATGAGCTTAAAATTCTCCTCATGTGTTTGATGTTTGATGCTGAATTGAACATTTTGGTTTGGTTTAATTGAAATAAAGCACATGTTGTAGTTTAGCAGAAGTGATAGGCAGTTCAGTAGAAGTGGCTAGTGCAATATGTTTTTTCCTGATACATATACCATACATATCATTGAGAAAACCAACATGCCAATCCAATATTCTACCAGCTCACAGCTCTTTTTTTCATTTTCCCTTTTTTATAGCTCTTCAAGAAGAGGGTGAAGGTGGGGGAAAAGCTTCTTGGACGTGATGACTTGGAATATTTGAAGGGAGCGGAGGCCGGTTTCATGAGTGATGAGGAGAGTGACGAGGACAAAACTCTGTACAGATTTTCCTCATCAAAATGGCGGGCACCACGGCTGATGAGGATTGTAATGTCCTGCCAGAAAGTGCTGGATGATAACAGGAGGAGCCGTGTAACGTCAGGACTGTATTCTAAAAGAATAGCTTCTGCATCAAGGAATATGGTGGAATACTTTGTTCGAGAGCGAGGAGGAAGAGGACGGGATGCTGCAGCTGCTGTTGGTCATTGTTCTGCTGTTATTCTCAGTGTCTAACTTAGTGTCAGGGTTTGTACAAAGTCCTGAACGTTGGGAAAATGCTTTTAACCATCATGTTGTTATGGTTTGGGAGTGTAGGCAGCAGGGGTAGGACCCAAATTCAGGCAGGCGCAGGCAGACAGGAACTGTTCAACGATTTATTGGTACTTACTGACAAGCAGGAAGACAAGCAACAAGTAAGTCCAGAGACAAAAACAAGGATAAAAACAGAGACACAGAAACTAACATAGGACAAATCGCCCAAGCAGAGGAACACACGAGGATGCAAACCGAATGCAAAACAGTAGAACCGTCCGAACCTAACATAGGCGATGAACCGACAAGGAGCAAAGGAAAGAGACCGGTATAAATAGATACGGACTAATGAGGAAACAAGAGACAGGTGATCACAATCACTTTGAAAGTGATTGAATTTACTCTTCAAAAAGCTGCACAAACCCATTTTACTATGCCGTGATCGGTGTGTGGATTTCATCATGTATGGGTCATAGTTTGAAATATCCGGGCAAAAGCATCTCCGGATTCTGAAACGAATGCAGACGCTTTCATACAAGGCATGAAAAGGGCTGAATGGTAGTGAAAATGACGTCAATCATTAACTATAGCCTCTACAGTAAAATGTTCTCAACCAAACTGACATTGGAGATTTTGTACCAGTATCTCAAGATGCGCAATAGCGCAATAGCAACTGCTGGACTGTTCGTGTTGCCTTTGTTTCTTTCCCCCCAATGTGTCGACCGTACAGACACTAGCTAGCTGGAGCTAATTAGCAGCGTTCCCACTGGCTGAATATGAGTGGCTGTATGTGTGTACACAGCCTCAGAATGACCTTGTCACTCCCGGATTTCGTGTTATTCTCCTCCAGTCGGACTTTTTCCTCTCGTCGCTACACATTCATAACATTGAGCCATATAATCTTGAAATAAGTGCACATTTAACAACAATAAAGTTGACCATTTTCAAGTCACATGGGAGCATTTCTTGCACTGCCCACTGCAGATTTGTGTGTACTTGCATCTTAGCATTGAGATTACTCAATGCTTGAGTGCCTGATGACTCGACTTGACAGGAGACTTCATAAAAGCCGATCCATGACTTGATGATCCATACTGTAAATATTGACTAATCCTATGCTCTACATAATTTTTCGCTGCCGAACTGATAATGATGTCGTAACTGGGCTGCAGACAAAATCTCCCTACAGGGAAACTCCAGTATTTTTAAACATGGGACCTATTTTTACAGATTGTGCGGCCTAAATGACTAATACTTACCAAAAGGTTTTGGAACTGGTCCAGTAGATCGCTTCTGCTGGCATCTGCCAACAGTGCTTGGGTCAGATTGTTATTCAAAGTGTCTGACAGCATTATGGAAAGGACCCCAACAGAGACAGACTCTTTGTTAAAGAGTACAACCTTTCCGTCTTCCTACAACAACTCAACCTCACTCGAGACTTTTCCTTGTGCGAGACTTTCGGTTTTTGGTTAAACAAAAATTATCTTACTCTTTATCGACTCACTAACTGTCTTACTGACTACTGACTAGTAGTGTTTTGTCAGAATCTCAGTATGTGACGTAAAGGCCTCACAGCTATTTACAGTATATGTTTCTCACCATGAATTTAGCAGTCGGTCACATTAAATTTCTCAGTCACCCTGTAGAACAGCAAGCATTCAGTCAGCCATATTGACACACCATGATGTGAACTTGCCTGTTATTAAGGAAAAGTATAACAACAGCCAGACAATTCCCTCAGCCAGTGGATTTGTCAGTAGACCAGCTCCAGGAGTCAAATATTAGTAGATAGCTTTCTCTTTTGCTTAAGCAGGCGGCTAAATGGAAAGGGACAGTAGGTGTTTGGCAGCTAAATGTCAGGTAGGAAAAATATGCCTTATAACACACACACACACACACACGCACCCAAGACTGGAATCATACCATCTCCTCTCACACTCTTCATCTTCTCCCTCCATCTCTGAGCTGCCACCCTGTCCTCCTCATTAGATCATCTCTCTCTCCCTTTAAAGGTCACAGTGAATAAGTGTGGTTGGTAAATAAGCACAAGTATTAGCAGACTATGAACAAATGGACACAGGTCGGCGTGTTTACTGCAAAAAGGCAGACGGGGAGAAGGAGGGAGAGGGTGGGAGGAACATTGGAGAAAAGACGACAAGAGATTGGCGTTTTCATTTTCTCGCAGAGACATACGGGAGATGGAAAGACGCTGTTATGGACAATAACCATTGTGCGTGCATGCACATACACACAGCCTCAGCCACGGAGAGGAATGGCATTTAGCAGCCATTGTCTTTTATAAGCAGAGTAAATCTAATTCATGGACTGGAGTGCGACAGCAAACAATGTTAGTTTGTCATTCAAATGTCAGCTGTTGGAATGCAATATGCAAATGGTTTGGATCAGGAAGGTGCACAGACAGACAGAAGGAAGGGTTGTAGTCGTTTAATTATCTTATGGTACAGTATGTTTAACTTGATTCCAATGTTCTGTGGATAAAATCATCTTTGACCCACAGGGGGAAAAGATGGCGCTTTAAAAAAAATAGACTTAGTTACTGCAGGACACCGAGCCACATGTTTATGTCTGTCCCCTCCTCTCGACGCGGAGCGGGAGAACGCCACAAATCAAAAACGCACAACGGCGGCAAGGCAGAGAGGGTCACAAATCAAACGCGCCGTATTGCGGGGCAAGAGGGTCAGAGAGCCTTACAAATCAAAGCAACTCCGTTGGCAGGATGGCGGCTGAAACAAATCACGGCGACCCCATCTCATCCGCCGCGTGTCCGAGGGGAGAAAAAAGAGAGATGACGCGTGGCTGCTGGTGGCATTAAAAGACAGAATGAGAGAGAGAACGAATGACAGTGAGAGACGGCTGTAGCATGACTGTTGACACTAACAGAGAGGGAGAGAATGGAAAATGATGAACTCTCTGTCCGTCTGAGTGTGTAGGAGCGTATAGGGGCGCACACACACACACGCACACACACATATGGATGTGAGTGCGCATTTGCTTCATTACTGCCATTGCAGATGTGTATGTCATGCCATGTGTATTTGCTCACATCGCTGTGTGTAAGCTGCATATCTGTTTCTGTGTGTGTGTGTGATTTGTCTGTAATGGTATTCCAATTGGTAGGCAGCCACGCGGAACTGGTGAGGAACTGCCTGGAGATTCTCAACTCAACACGCTGTCGATTACTGAGAGAGAAGGGGAGGGGAGGAGAAAGCGTTTGTTGATTTTCTGTTTGTAATTCTTTCACCCTTTTCCCTTTCTCTCTCACACCGTGATATTCTCCTGGCACTTCCCTCTGTGTGTGTTTGAGTGTTTCTTCACCTGTGAAATGTCTGCTATGTGTCAGACAGCATACTTGACAAGCTTTGGAGATAGCTAGATAGATAAAATTTAATGAAATGTTGTACCTGAGAACAAAATTGTGCCTGACTAGCACCAGCATGTGCCTGGCTTGTTAGCATGTTAGCCAATAGCTCGCCAGCTACAGCATGGAGTTTCGTGGTGACAGGGCCTGAAGCACTCGTTCACACCAAAATAGCAGTCAACAAATCCTCCAAAAACGAAAGAATAGCTTACGTATTTAGGTTAATATAAGTCAAGGTTGACATGGGACACGAACAGTGGCCTGCGAGCTTTGTTGCTCCTTTTTGGACATCCGCCTTTGCTCCCGTCATAATTACTATGGCCACTAGAGATCGTCACATAACAACAAACGTAATTATGGGTGGTAATAAGCTGCTGCACAGGCGACCTGTGTGGACATATTTGTGGGGAGGACAGTCTCAAAGAAACCCAAGTGGCTTATGTGGTGGAAATGTGTTGCTAGAAGTAGATACGCTCCAGGAAGTTCTGTTTGAGTAATATGTCTATGAATTTGAAGGTTTGTCATGCCAGTATACTATACTGCGGTTTATAATAAACGTTATTACAGCGAGAATCCTTTTATCCTCCATCCCAGATAGCGGGGTAAACAGTACAACTACCAGGACTGTGCACTTTCTGGTCAATGCAACGCATTTGAATTCAGAAAGAAAAAGCACTGTGGAAAAAGCCAAATTGAGGATGAGCCTGTGTTTTTTTGATGAAGCCCTCTGCGTTGGCACTTCCAATGCGTCAAGGCAGCGCATTGACATGATTAAAAGGTCTGCATTTATGGATGCAGTGCTAATGATGTGGCCTGTGAACGAAGGTAAAGTGGGAATGAAGCAACAGCAGGAGGAGCGATGAAGCTGATATCACACCTTACATTATCCCCATCTGTTGTATATAACACTGTTTGCGTGTGTGTTGGTGTCACATCTTGACAAATCCCCTGTTCATGTTACCTGATCAATAAACCACATAATTGAAACAAATCACAAAACAAACAAATCTTCTAGAAGACTGAGTCTGAATTACTGCATGGTTGACCCCAGCAAGTATACAAAAAACTTTCTTTTGCTGCTTTTGGGTTAAATGCAAATGTTCCGGCTTCACCCTCTCGAGTGCATAATTCAATCCACTGCATATCCATCGGTGTTAAACACATAGGACTGACTTATTTACATGTAGTTTGAATGTTGTTTCTTACAACACATTCATTTTTCAGAGCATAGCTGATGATGCAGTTCAGATCAGAAGCTAATATGAGCGACAGCAGGGATGTTGTGTAAATTAATTCAGTTTACACATCTTTTTAAGGGAGTTCAGTTCTGTCTGAAATACATCTAATTAGTATAAATTCATGGTGTACATCTCATGTAAGTTAAATAATCATGGGCTCATGACGATTTTGATTTATTTATTGCCAAGCTTATTCAAGTGTGCTCTTCTGCCAGACCTTAAAATGCACTTTAATTTGCAAAAAGTCCTCAGCAGAGCAGGTGGAGCCGCTGAAGAGGTGCCGCTGAAAATATTACACCTTTCAACTCGAGATTGGAAAAAAAATTCCCCTTCCAAGTTTCTGTGTCATTTTATGCTGCGGAATAACCCCCCCTCCCCCAAAAAAACTACTTTTAAACCAACTTTTTTGCATGGGTTCTTTAACAAACTTCAAAGAAAAGATTAATTTATCTTCACTTTAAAAATCAGCTACTACGTAATGTATGATCCAGCGAATGGAGGGCTGTAGGACTTGCATTTTTTTAATTAATCTGGCACTTTATGCATCCGAGCCCACCAAAATAAATGAACAAATAAATAAATGATTGAAAGGTATTAATGGGAATATCTACAACCTGGAATTAAGCCTTCTCTTTTCAAGTTAAGGTGTTTTGGGGGGGTATAGGAACCTCAGAAGAAACACAGTTACTACGTTCAGCTTGTACTTGTCATGACGCTCAATGAGGACAGAGGATTAATACCAGCAGGCTAAGTGGGATAAATAAATTTTAATGGATGTAATGTGCCACAAAGAAACAATTATCAGAACTAAAAGCAGCTGAAAGGACATTTGCGCTTTGTACGACACACACAGACACATGTAGAGTACACATATCTGACATACAGATTACACACACCCCCAACTCCCTGTGATTTCTCACACAAACACCGCTGCCAATATCAGTATCCTTTGCAGTGTATGCGATTGGTTGTCATGCTGTGTGACCCCGTATGTGATGTAGATATCTAGCGAATAAGCAATCCTATTATCAACTTCACCACAAAGTCACACTCTTATTTTCCAGCAGACCCACACACCAGTTTTATGAGGACGAAACCAACTTCTGATGGTGCTCAAGGCTTACTAATGAATGATTTGTACTATGCAGAACAAACCTGCCAATTTCAAGGCCAAACGATACAGCAGTAGGGATAGTATACACTGTGTTACCTGTACTTGCAGCATCTGTTGCATGTTTGAATGTAATCAGGTTTGTTTACACCAAACACACACACACAGAAATTTTTTTACTTTTTTAGGGGTTGGTGCATCTTGTTCAACAAGTTGATCACCGTTTGCACTCTTACGATATTTAGTTTCACACACAGACTGTATATAAAGGTGGACGACATGACAAATAGTTAAAGTGAAGACAACACATCTTTATTTCCCCCTGGTGGCTGGCTGGGATGTCAGCAGTGCAAGGTGGCAGCACCCGTATTCGGGATATTTTGGCTTTATTTTTGTCCATCTTTATATACAGTCTATGGTTTCACATAAACCTTTCTGGCGTCCTGTTAAAGTAAATGTCCCTTGAAGCTTTTCCAAAAGTAAAATCTCACTTATTCAATCATCCACCTCTACATCCAAGCATCTTCAAGTCACTTATCGCGGTCATTACTGCAAGCAGAGCAGCAACCAAAGTGATTTAATCCTATCAGCATCCTCCATGTTCTCCTGGGGGTATCCAGGTTTATCTGGGAGACGAAAGCCCTCTGGCATATCCTGGGACAGCCCCGGGGTCTCTTCTCGGTCAGCTATGCCTGGAACACAGAACCGACTCCTCTCACCGCGATGGAGCAGCGGCTCGATCCTCCCAAATTGCTGAGCTGTTGAGTCCATCACACTGAGCGAGAGCAGCCGCCCCACGGAGTAACCTCATCTCTGCTGCTTGTTTCTGCCATCTCATTTGTTCATGATTACCCAATGCCTGTGTTCATAGATTAGAGTTGGCGCTGAGATTGGATGGTAAATTGAGAGCTTTCTCTATTACTGTGTGGGCTCAGCGGGAGAGTAAAGGGTAGGTTCTGACTGCGATGCTTTTCATATTTCCTCAAATATTATAGGACTGCCAGTAACAACCACTTTTTACTCTTGAAATATTTTGTATTATTTCATTCATCATTTGGTCAAAATAATGTCAGAGACATTGTCTAAGAAACAGCCCAAAACCCAAAGTTATTCAATTTACCGTCATGTAAAACTGAGTTTTAATTTATCAAATAATCAACTAAACCTTTTAGCATTAAAATATTAATTTCATCGTCTTGATCATATTGGTTGCTTATCATGTTACCCACCTTTTCCTTTAATAAAATGATCTTGTAAGTTCACATTCTTTCAATTCCATATATGGTTATTTTAAACATAAATAATGCCCTGATTCATATGTTACATGTTGCTTTATGGCCATAATCTTTAGTTGTACAGTTAAAGGAATACTTTTTTAGGAAACACATTTCCATATGTTTCCTTTAGGTGAGTTGATTAATGTCACTCTCATGTTTGTGTGTGAGCTACAGTATAAAGGTAGACTCTAGAGGTGATTATCTTGGCTTAGCATAAAGACTGGGAGCAGGGGGAAACAGTGAGCCCGGCTGTGTCCAGAAGTCAAAAATATGCTAACCAACACCTCTAAAGCTAGCTAATTAACATACAACGTCTCCATTGTTTAATCCATACATCAAAAAGAAAAAAAGTTATATTTTTCTGGGGCAAAGTGAGGCAAATAATGGCCAGGGGCAACTGGTGGGGGGGACTGGTATTCTTCCTCTAGCTTTTCCGGTTGGCAGATAATATTGGCAGAAAATATTCAGAAGGAAAATATATTCTTTGACCTGTGTGATTTGGGAACGATGAAAAGTGAGTCCCAGCTTTTTTATAGTGTGTAATATGGTGACTTAAAAGTGTCATGAGATGGTTGCACAAGAAGGATTCTGGTGTAGAGATGATTCGCTAACGTGGTCAAAAAAAGGCCCCCCAGTAGGTTACAATTATAGTATATAGTTGATCAGTATTTTGTAGTCGATATGGATGAATACAAGATCAAACTACATGTCAGCACATGCATACTTTCAGGTGAGCACCAGATTTGAATAGAAGACCACTATTGGGCTCATATGTCTTAACAAACTGGGAGAAATGACAAATAGTAAATGTACTGTATTTGTTCTTTGTGTAAGATGAGTGGCACATTATAAACGTGCTCATTATTCCTCAAGACACAGTTGTGATAGAGTTGAATTAGCATGCCCATGTGTTCCCTCCGCTTGTGCTTCATCTTCCTCTTCCGTCTTTGTCTCGCTCCACCTTCATCTGTTTCAATCTACCGCCACTCTGCCTCTCTCCCGTCTCTTTCCCTCGGCCCCTCGCTCTCCTTCACTGCTGTTTGGTAAAGATGACTGAGTGTGAAGATATGATGGAATATTTCCTGTCATCATTATGAATTAGCCTCTGCATGGACCCACACGCACACACTGATGCAAACAAACACATGGGCGCCGAGAGGCCCATGCATCATTTCAAGGTCTCTTGAGTCAGTCTAACAGTGATGTCATTGATCTCAGTCGACAATCAATGGGGAGACGGCCACACACTGCAACAGACCACAGGCCAGGCCAGTTCCATGAGAGGAGAAAGGAAGGTTTCAGACTGTGTGCTGTTGCATGTAAGAGGAAGAATTGAAACCTGAATTAAGTGTGCAAACAATTGCTACATGTATCCAAGCCAGTGTGATTGACATCTGCCCAGAATCAGACACCCCTGTACCAGCAAATAAGACAGATAACATAATTAAACACGTCTTCAACAATTGCACAATTTATGGTGATATCCAGATAAATGTTAAAAATCATTCCAATTTCGTTCACTCGGTGTCATGCCTAACAACGCCCTCTAGCTGTCGCAAAATAACTGTAAACCACGGCCTCTTGGGGCTTATTACTTTAATATTCATCTGTTCGAAATCAGAATTCACAGTGTAAGATCCCACAGGCATTTGGAAAATTTGGAAAATTTGTCTTGTCCTCAGTAACTAGGCAATACCTGTTGTGTTTGCTAATGCAAAATGGAGGAAGCTAGCTCTGCTGAACAATAAATCATGACACCAAACCCTCTAAGAAATATTTGTTGCAGCAGTTTGGATTGTGTATTATAAATAGAATAATCATGGATGAAGGTGAGGATTGCTGCCTTCAGAAAATTTACAGTGACATTACTACAACAACAAATCTGAACTCACCTGTTAGCTTGTTGTTCAGTGGAGGGAGTAGGGGCGCAACCGGCAGATTAATAATACAAGGTATTAGCCAAACATGTGACTGATTGCTAATTGCTCTAATCAAATGTGTACGATTTGATATGTAGCTAGCTAACAAGCTGACATTGTCTAGACAGAAAATCAATCATATACTGTATTAAGCAGCACATCAATACAGCATTTTACTGGGATTCTGTTACGATGATGAAATCAAAGCAACACAGAGCTGTGGCTTCTCCAATATGACTGAGAAAGGGTGCGGCGTCAACTTTCTGTTAAGAGTGATGTACGCCTACCATATGATAGCATCTAGCTCATCGACAAATTTGGGCAGACAGTGAAACGTACTAAAAGCACGGATCAGATGTGTTTGCATTAGCTGGACTGAAACAACAAAATACAGACTGGAGCAAAATGAGAGAAATCAAATCTACTAAATGGTAAAAAAAAGTATTTTGCATGGTCGGGATGGCAAAATGCTTTTTTGAAAGAGTCTAAAAATGTCGGCCATATGAAATGAAATTTCTACATGAAAAATAAAGAAATATGGAGCCGTAAAGGTCACCGTGGACAATATTTCACATACAAATGATATGTTGTCGTCATTTACTTGATAAATGCCTTAATTGCTATGTGTCACTCAACAAAAAAGAAACATACCCAGATTGAAATTCAGCCTCAGACAGGGAAAGAAGGAGATACTGTATACTGCATCGTGAAAAACTCCAATCATTCAGGCTGACCTAAGCTTAAAGAGCCTGCTGTTAGAGGCTGTCTCTAAAAGCAACAACACAACAGCTCATTCACTCATGTATGGCCTGTTAGCCACAACATGCAAGGCCATTGGCATGTGACAACTGCTGCAATGTAATACACACAGGCCTGGTTTTAGAACAGTTTTAATCAGGAAACTGGAGTTTGGTGATATTTAGTTCCTGGAGAAGGACCAGATGTTTGATGTTGCATTTACGGAGGGAGTTAAAAACAGATAAAGTGTTCGAACGTGTTTGTTTGAGATCTTCTGTACAGGCTTCCTGTTCATCTGATACTCCACCAATGCATTTTAAATCGCATTGTATTTGTGTGCAGTGTTCATGTTTGTCCTGGTGCTAGTCTTCATATCCAAGATTCTGCGGGCAAATTAAAAATATTTCAACTTTATGACTGAAAAATTAGTAACACTTCAATGACTAATAATATCTCAATAATTAATAAAAGTAAGTGGACTTTGTGGTGGAGAAACTATTACTAAGTGTTGATGGTTTTCGCAGTAAATAACGAATAATTAAATGTCATTTCTCGCTCAGCTGGTCTGCTGTGAAAAAAGGAAATTTTTACCATTTCCCTGCCGCAATAAAGCTAGAAAGGCTGTCACATCAATTTCTGTAATTAAGGACAAACTCACGTTGTTATCACAGCATAACGTCAATGTGATAGTCTAATGGCACTATCATGGCAATGGAAACTACCAGGGATGTGGGTTGGCCAAAACAACACACACACACACACACACAGATGTGTTCCATCATTTTCCTGCTGGTGCTAAGTGTGCTCTTTTCAGCCTGACCTGGCTCTTATCACACATGTCAGTCTTCCGTCACAATACGCAGAGTTTTATGGTGTCAAATATGCTGACGGGATCTACTCGCAGTGTTTCACTGAGTGAGTTCACTGACTCATGCATATACTATTAGTCTCTAGCCAGATGGCAAGTTTCTGACCCTTTGGCATGCATCACATACACACATAGTGTACAGCAGATACGCCTTATCGGCCTAGACCTTCAATTCAAATTACAGCTGTTGCGCAATGTGTGAGTAAGTTCTCTCAGTTTTGACTTCTGCATCGTCGTTCGTCATGAAGGAGTTTCTCGCACAACTGGCAGCAGATGAAATATTAATGGTCAAACTGTACATTGCATGCTTTATGGACAACTAGCATCTTTCAAAACAACCTTTTATGAAAGCAGCAGCACAAAACAGTGATATCAATGTACTAACATTTCACTATCAACAGCTGATTCACCCCTATGTTTGAGACAGGAAAAAAATCAAATCCTAACCAATACAGAAGTAGGACTCACAAGTTCTGCTATGCTTTGATCAGTAGTCATGGAGGATGGGTGTGAATTGGTTTAGAGTTCTAAATTCTTTCCTATATTGAATCCCTTTTGGGTCCGGTGCCGTGTCTAGCATTTATTAGTGGAATAAATTGTTATGCAACTTTGTTATGTCTGAAAATATCTTATTTCTTTCTTTTGAGGGGGGCAAATGAGTTTGAACTCAAAGTGAATCTTAGAACAAAACAGAACGCTTGAACAAAATCTCTTCATAATGCTGTCTTCCACATCAGTTGGTTAAAAAGTCAGCCCTACTGATGGACATGGCTGTAGAGATGGAGGGGGAAAAAAATAAAAAGGAGACACAGGTCAGCAAATAGAAATGCATGAGAGGTAGAAACCTCTTAGGGTCAGTGGTTGTGTTAATGTCAGCTGTCAGAACAGATCCATACACCTGTTTGATAAACAGCATGGGTGATAGAGGGTGCACATGCTTGGACAGCAGAAATTAGGAAAAGCCGTCATTCTGGACATTGAGAGTTTGCATAAGTATGGGGTGTAATTTCCTGACACTTTGATAGCACAAAAAGACAAACGTGTAAGGTGGACGAGAGCACGCTGTGATATTTTAGGCAATAGTATACTGAGGCATAGGTAACATTTACAAGTTGTCACGGCCTTACAAACCTAAAATATCAGAATTTAAAGTAAGTTGAAATTGTGACTACAAATCAAGCTAGTCTCTAAGTGATCTGTGATTTTCACTCTGTTTACTTTATCCTTTGCACTTTAAAGTCTCATAAGTTAAATCAGATAAACCTTTTGTGTATTAATTAGATGTTTGTCAGTTTCAATTTTAAATTTAGTAAAATTATTATTTTCAGATGTATAACCATGAGTTCAGTTACATAAATGTCCAATGAATTTTTTATTCAAGTTTGCTCGTTTATTTAAGTTATTTATTTAGAAACATTGTTTGCTCATTAGCATAAACGTCCCAGCATGAATTTTATTAAGATAAAATTCTCTAGAAAATTTTTTTTTCTGATATGAAAAAAGTTAGATGATGGAGGCTGTTACGTGACTTTTTATACGTGTGTCTCGAAGCATTTACATGGTCTTCATGAAGAAAGTTTGGCACTTCAGACACTTCCTGCACCCTTATTGTGAAGGGCACTGGAGTCGCAGGGATCTCGCTGACTGGTATGACTGAGAAAAACTGCCATGAGGGACAACTGTGAATATATTGCGGGTATAGCCCATAGATTCATTTTTTTAATTAATGTCGTGTTCTAATATGGAAGGGAAGACAAACTCAAATTATGTCCAGAAATCTGCTCTTTCAAATCAAGTAGATTTATTTAAACCGCAAGGCATACGCAATACAAAATTACTCAATCGAGGGCACTCTACTCAGTGATCCACAGTCCGCATTTAAGTAGTTAATCTGTCTCTCACTTTGTAGAATGGCCCCATTTTCTGATCTAAACAGAGTTCTC